>JACAXG010000098.1:1264168-1514227 GCA_018881555.1 Amblyornis subalaris
GGGGGAGGGGGAGGGAGAGGGAGGAGGGGTGTAGAAAGAGAAAACAATAACAATTTTTGGACATAACCAGATCATATAATCATATAATAGACTAGATCTCTAGGACAGTCAGACAGTAGATTAGGAGAAATTGCCTGACTAGAGATGGCAGCTTGCACCGGGATTGAGGGCAGTGGCACTGGAGGCATCTGCCAGGTGCAGGCAGCTCCCACCAGCAGCCAGGCAGCAGCAAACATCGCACTTCCAGCACTGCCTCCAGCTCTTCTACCAAAACTCCTTGCCCTCTGCACTGCGCTGGTGCCACGGCTTGTGTGTCACAGGAAAAAGTGCCTGAGACAGCAGCACGGAAGATTGAAGTTTACTTTAACGTTTTCTTCTTCCATAACCTTCAGGCCATTCAGCTTCTTCAAGTTTCAAATGCCTTTTTTTCCGGTGGAAATTTCAAAGTGGGGGCTGGGCGGAGGAGGGGAGAAAAAACAGCCTAAAGACAGACATTGTACTATAACATGACAATATACAGGAGATGGTCCAGAGCCACAGGATATGTTATATCTAGCCTCACATGAAAATTTGATGTATTAATTTTGTCAGTTTAAAAATACAATGTTATGAAAACATTCATTAACAAACAGCATAATCTTAGAGAATGAGTCTGAAAGAGTTCAAGACTTGTTCTTTAATAAACTGTCGTATATCTGAGCAAATAAAGAAGGGCTGCAGAAGCATTTAATAGAAACTTTGCTGAACTGAGACTGCCAAGAGTGCAAAGGGAGTACAGCTGTCATTAAAGGCAGGCTGTGGCATCTCTCGGACTGCAAAGCCTTGCTGAACCCTGTGAAAGTGATGAAATCAACCCACTAAGTAGTTAATGTCCTGTCACATACCTCTGCTTACCCCTGTCGGATACTCCCAGACGTTTATATTGCCCATGCGTGACGGTCAACCTGGGACCCCGGCGGTGTAGACAAGCACACTGTCAGAAGACAGATCAAGTAATTCCTTACTGAAGACAGATCAAGTAATGTCTTTTAGAGAACAACAGTACAGGATGTGCAGGACTGCAGTCTAACTATAAAGACAATTTAATTTGTTATTCTTAAACAGTTCTCTTTAGTCCTTCTTCTACTCTCTTCGTAAATACAATATATTTTTCAAACACCAATCTTAGTGCTGTTGTAAGGGGAAGACTGATTACACTGTCTGTAGCTAAGCAGAAAGTCTGGAATTGCTGAAGGCTGCAAGAGCTAAACTATCACTTAATAAATTCAGTCCAACCTACCCTTGCCACAAACATGCTATCAGCCATGCTAAATGGAAACACATATTTATAAGGTGGGGAAATTAACTAAAATTACATGCCATGTTTAAAAATGTCCTGATCTCCTTCCAACTTTGTGCTGAAATACTCCAACAGAGCTGGTCTCTTCCCTACCCTCTGAAGCTAAAAAGCCTCTGGCCTGTTTATGTTCAAATAGGTTTTTTTAACATAATGGCAAAACTGCAGTGGTAAATATACTATATAGCACAGTTAAAACCTGTACTTAATCATTTTAAGTTACAGATATTAGAGATGGAACATTTCCCTGTTGAATCACTCAAGGGAAGATTCCTCTAAGCAGATTTCAGAGAAAATTTTTTTTCAAAATAGCAGAATAAGAAACTTTCTATCATTAGGACTGCACATAAACATTAAAGAACAATCCTTGGAGACTGAAATAATGGCTAATCAGGTACCTCTTCCTGTGTTTTGGGATATTCCGCTGCAGTTTCTCATCTTTGCCTCCCTTAAAAGAGTTAAAGCCCTCTCACACCTCTGGAAAATACCCATTTAGTCATATGTTATTCAAACTGACCATAGAATTGTCAAGTTGACAGAGTTCTGTTCCCCACAGAAAAAGCACAGTTGCAGTTTTTCTCACAGTACATTGCTGGGGTGTAATAAATGCAGAGGAAAGTGGTTCATTCCGGATGCCAGACACACACAGGTACCACCTTTCCTGTCCTTGTCTCCCTTCAGACAAAAGGCTGCAGCACAGAAAACACAATGTTACCCAGAACCTGTCCGGATTAACCAATTATAGTCAACTTGATAGCGTCCCTGAAATCTTTTCTATGTGACTTTAGTTTTGGAAATACTGTGGTTCCCAGAAGACTTAAAACAAAGGGAAACAAACAGACTCCTTGGGTCAGAAAGCAAGTGACATTGAGCACAAATGAGATGAATGGGATCTGTGTTAATATGGAACATCCATTTATCACCCCAACCGAACACACAAAGGTAATTTGTAAAATCATGATGTTTATTTAAACCAAATACAACAGGTGCACTTGAAAATTATATGGCTTCCATGATCTGCAGTCTTCATGAAAGAGATGAAACTTCTTAATATTTTTATCTCTCTCCTCTTTTTTTTATTATTCTCATTTTATTTTCCTTTATTTTTCTTTTCATTTTCTTTTTCTTTTTTTTCTTTCCCTTACCTATGAGGTAAGGGAAGGCAACTATTAAGGAGAGATGATGTAGTGTCTCCTGGGTCATATCACTGTATTAGAAACTCTTAGCAAACAGCATTGCCATCAAATGAGCAAAATAACGTTTTGTTTGTCAGACTTTAATTTCTATGTATAATGTACTAAGTACAACATATGCACTCAGTTTTGACAGCCTCTAGCCTGTTGTCTCCTCAAATGAGTGCCTAAGAAGCTCAATTATACATCTTATAAAGCTTGCTTATTTCTTATCTGATAAATTATAAATCAAGTACTACCGTAGAAATTATTGAAATTGAGTGAATAAATGGAATATTAATTTTAAACTAGATTACTCATGTACATGAAAACTACTTCAGTATGTAATGGTTTGAAGGTTTGGGCTCTCCTTCATCTTTTGCTCCTTGAGACAAAGCAGTACAATTAATTTAGTCTTTGTGAGCCATGTTTTTTAGGCTTCCTTTAGAGACCAGCTGGAGGCAGATTAGAAAAATGTCTCTCCTTGGAGTGAGGTAAACAGAGCCAAGACGGCGGCAGCACTAAGCAGTGGTATTATATCACTTCTCTGTAGTAATGCATATAGTTGTGCATCCTTATGATTTGTTTTCCTTGCAGTGAGAGAACACTGTGGATTTATGTTCTGCTTATAATTAAGCAGAACCTGCATAACCGTGCAGTACTGCCACTGAGCAGTTGTTCCCTGTCCCACCTTTGAGTGACTGTTCTTAGCAAGAATGATATTCTGTAATCCTTCTCTATTTTTTTTTCCCTTATATTTTTTGCCCTTGGTATTTATATAGTTTGTCAGAATCATTTTGTATTCTAAAGTTTCCCTCCAGCACTTGCCACTGCTTTTAGCCTGGTGTCATCTTCAAATGTACTAATTATACTCTACTCCTTTATCTAGGTCATTAGTGACTAAAATAGTATAAGATTGGAAGCGGAGCTTTTGGGAATCTCCACTTGATTTTTCTTTTCTGTTCCTGCAGTGATCTATTAGTAACTGTTTGGTAGGTTCATGCAAGTGTGGGATATTTTCATAAAGCCCTTTTTTCCCCTACTTTATTGGTTGAAATGAAGTGGTAGCGTAGCCTCTCTAAACTCTGCAGACCTAAAAGGAGGTCTTGATGTTTCAGTTGCCCAAGTGGTTTGAAAATTGTATACATTGCCTCTCAGAAAAAATCCTCATACTTCTGAATTCTTGCTGCCAAATAGTTTTGTTCCTCTGGTTTCTGTAATTAATGGTGGTGTGATTGCCGAGTAGGCCTTTACTGTGCTGCTGCAGAATAAGGAAAGTACATGAAAAATTAACCCCATGTTTAAAATATTTCTCTTAAATGCTACTCATAATCTCTCATTACTATCAAAAATACTTTCTAAAACTTGGTAATTTTAGGAAACTACCTCTTTGTGGTAAATCTTTGCACATCTACTTCACAAATTTTGGTTTAAAACTTTGTTTGTGAACACTGTTCTTTTATTAAGAAATAAATATTTTCCCAGCAATGTCGTGATGATGTGGTTTGTTCTCTGGTTTTGTTAACATTTAGCAAGTAGAATAGCAGAATCTCATTTCAGAAAATAGCTCCATAATTTCTTGCACCTACCATAAAACCAAGCAAATTGACACCCTGCCAGGAGTAGCCAGAGGAGATCTTAGGAGAGAGTTCATGATGATACTGTTGCCATATTGCACGCCTGTAAATAATTCATTAAGTCAACCACCCTTTTGTTTTAAGCAAACATGAGCAGATGCCCTCCTAAATTGGATGCAGACAACAGTTTTCAGCAAAACATTGTTGTAATATGACACTTAAAAAGAGTAACATTTTTCCTTTACTGATTGTTGATGCGTTATCCACTCTGATAATTCACAGTGATTACTTCTGCTAGATGTCAAGTCCTTCATTGTTTTTCATCTATGTTTTCTATATTTTTACTGTGTGATAGATTTCACAGTTAACTGTAGCATGGTGGAAAATGAAACAAATTTGCAGGCAGTGAAGAGAGCTGAGTTTTGCAGAAGCCCAAAATATTAGTATCAATTATTTAATACAAGACCTGCTGTTTAGATGTTATAGCTGCTTTGTATTTAGAAAACCAAAATACCTCTTGCTCGCATTTAAGTCTTCTCCACACTTAAAAAAGACAAGAAACAAGAGGTTTAGGCACCCAAGCAAGAGATTAAAGCTAGTGTTTTACACAGCTGATGACTGCCCAGCACTCAGCTTGTAAAAACAGGTCACACCTTTAAAAATTCCATAATTATACGGTGTGGAAGTGTGTAAAATTCACTCTTATCTGTAATTGTTGTATTCTTTTTACCTGCTCAGTGGTGTGAAGACACACATGCAATTAAGGATTGGTATTTCATTTTTGCTGTTTATACTTTGGATTTTAGCAACCTCCCTTCTTGTCAACATTTTTCTGCATATAAGTTCACTGGGCATGAGATCTCCTTACATGCATTTCTCTACACAAATTGCATTCCAAGTTTGTCTTTTCCTTGGAAAAAACTTTGAAAAAGGAAATAAGGATACTGCAGGTATCAAAGAGTAAGTAAGTTCTGAAGAGTGCAATAAAATGTAAAACTTCAGTATGAGTTTACCAATATTTTCAATTTTAACTTGTTACTGTGACACACTTGTGACAATTTTTGCACCATTTCAGTCAATCATTAAATTACATTTCAAGTTTCTACTAAATTAGCTTTACATTAAAAGCATAGAAATTGCTATAAGGGCAACTTCCAATAGATGTTCTATTTGTTATTTACTAGTAAATAAAATGGAATGTGTAAAGATTTTATTTTATTAGTTCAGTTGATGTTTCTATACCACTACACTTTTATTTTGCATGTTTCATAAGACTTTTAGTTATAAACCTAAAATCCTTCTCCATATGAATTATATTACTTTTATGATATAAAAAATGGTTTGAAAATTACTTTTCTGTGGTTTTAAGTGTACTTAGACACTATATGTTTCAGTTAGTCTACTTGAGTCTGAAACAATAGAGGGGGAGAACCTGCAGTGAATTAGACCTTTATTTTTCTATCAATGTCTCTTATGCTCATCCTACCATCTTCAGATGTCTCTTTATTTTTTCCCTCCAACTTTTTCCAAGGTGGACCTGAAAAATGTCATGGATGAATATCTCAAGTGTCATACAGAGGAAGTGTAAATGTGATTGGAAGAGTCTTAGGATCTTGTGTCTGGAGGAATTTTTATACCCTTGTAGTCTTACAGGCTCCCACACGTTATTTAGTTATTTTTGCATTAAAGTAACAGTGCTTCTTGTGACCTCGACTCAAGAGAAGTTTATGCCCTGCCTTCAGTTGGATATTATTGGTATACTCAACATTGTGGCATTACATTAAAACATTTGGGTTTAATTCACACCTCTAACCATGAGTCCTCTGAGAACCTTATTTCTCATATGAGAGTAACAGTGTAGGTAATGGTCTTACAAGTGCAAAATTAATTTCATACGTAAGTATGATCAGGTTAAGGCCTTGGCAAAAATTAGAAATGTTTTTATAGTGAAAAGTCATAATGTTTTTCCAATTATTACAAATACTGTAGACGAATTTTTATTCATCTATAAAATTCTCCATACAGAAATGAGACACATCTTACACATCTATTAGAAATGTTCAATTAACTTAGAAATATTCCAAGAGAAAAATCAGTTTGTCCAACTGGAGGACTACAGGGACTTTATCAAATGGTTAGATATTTTCTTGTGATGGGCAGGGAGGGGGAGTTGTGAGTTTTAAGGTCAGTTTTATCATTTGGGGTATAATAAATTATTTAATTATTCAAACATAGCCTGAAAATATGTAATCTATGTCAGATCCATGATATGCTGATTTTTCTGAATGCAACTGAAATCTCTTTCAGAAGGATTTACAGGGTTAATAACCTCCAGCTATTTTAACTCACAGTCAATGTTCATGGAAGCAGCACAGAGATTATACAGAGAGTTTTCTTTCCCAGTGGTTACTGCCTTATATTTCAAATACAAGGTGTTTGATGAAAATAGTGTTCTCACACTTTGAGAAGGTTGTGACTTTGTGCGTTTCTTTCTCTTGCCCCTACCCTCTTTGTTCCACTGCTACGTGAGGAAGAAAGACTTACCCTGTGTCAGCTGGAACTGAACAAATGGCTTTGGGTTAAGCAGATTCAATTGCCAATCATTTGGCTTCAACTGGATTTCACTTACTTTATGAGCTCAGTAGATAGTCCTAAACAGTCTTCTGAAATGCCTGCATTTAAGCAACCAAACAGACAAGAAGCATATATAAATGTCCATAAGAAGACAAACTGTTTCTTTGAAAATGAGTAGTCACACATCCCAAGTGATGAGCAGTAAGGAACAGGTTCCTAACCTTGTGAGGTATTACAAGTCTACATGAAATCCTAACTTTGGAACATTCTCTACGAAATATGATTTGGTGTCAATGAGATCAGCACGTTTTCAATACTGTTTAAAATAGCTCTAAAAAATATCACACTGTTTCTTCTCCATATAGTTATTAACTACACCAAACATTGTCATCAATTGCTTTCTAGCTTAATTTTTCAAATTAAGATAGAAATTTCCTAAGCAGTAAATAATGTCATGTCAAAATATATGCTGTAGACTTGCTTCCTGTTCTTTATTTAATAGAGTAAGAAAGAAGGGTACATAAAATTAAGGAAATTTAAGCAGGGAGGGGATGAACCACCCAGTTCCTTGAAACAAAGCACTCATTTTGCTTTGCATGTTCTTGTCAAATACTTCACTTTTTTTTTTTCTTATGAAACTTTATTGGTTTTGATATTCAGAAATCTGATTCACCCAGAATATTGACCACTATGAGAAAGCTTAAATTTAGAAAATCCAGGCTGTTTTAACTGAACATACCATGAAAAAGTGTGGCACCATGAGTGAGATGCAGATGTGGAGGCAGCTTCATTCTGTAAGCTGCTTTGAGAATTCTTGTTTAGTAGCGTCTCCAGCACAAACTATTTTTTGCCAGTAAACTGTTCCATCACAAAGAGTCACTTTCAATTCAGAATAATAGTGAATATGTCACTGGAATCCATGAAATCTCCACTTGGGCACAAGTTAAAAATATAGCAAAAGAGACCTTCTTTGGTGATTACTTTTCTTAACATGACTGTGCAATGGGCATATGTCAATGCTCTGTATTTTTTGCCAAACAATTTTTGTTTTTATTATGACTTTAATAGTAACTTGCTTTGTGGCTCTAGGGGGAACTACAAGGGGAGTAGGGAAAAACCCTACCTCCTAGTCCAGTCTGTGAGTAAGGAGAATAAAGGTTTATAGTTCTTGAGAGAGAATTTGCTGACATAGTAAAATTTCAAAACCCTGCCTTGTTTAGCTTAGGTAGAATATTTTAAAGTTTTCTTGAATGCATACACGAGATGAAGTAGATGTATGCTATGCTAGAATTCTGAAACCCCAGCTACATCATAAATATGTTTTTCTCAACCTTGTTGATAATCAAGACTGAGATTATTGCCTCACTGCTTTGGAATGAATGTAACATGTTGTTGACAATAAACCACAGTCATCCTTCACTGCCCTTGTATCTCCATTATGTCTCACATAGGCTTAAAGGAGGCCAAGAATTTTCCTTTCTCTGTACTTTACATATCAGACAAAACCTGTGATATGTTTTTTTTGTTTATGTGTTTGTGTGTGTGTGTGTGTGTTTGTTTGCTCATTTCTTGTACTAATCCCATTCTTTCTTCCCAAACCAACTAGCCCTCTGAGGCTCTGTGACTTCACACATCTGGCTGCCAGGTTCCCACAGTGACCAGGGGAACTGATGCTGGCTTATCTAAAATATTTTTTCTCAACATGACCTTCTCTAACACCTCATTAGTGTTATTTAGTTTCCTGAAGAAACTGTTATTTAGTTTCCTGAAGACTGTTGCCATCTGCTTGTTTCATAGCTTATAAAAGTGGAAAGATGGTCTTGCAGATCTTAGTACAATAGGCCATATTTTTTTCAGAATTAGTATCTGTAGTTGGGACATTTTAGATCCAATTTGTGAGTACGCACTGAATTTAGTCACTGTGCTACCTGCTAGTATTTTGTACAAGGATAGCAATAGTTTCACAATTGTGTTCACTGAGTATATGGTTTCCGTGAAAATACCTGAAATTTGTGGTGGGCTACAGTCTGTCCAGTTCTGAAGACTATTTTAGGTCAGCAAAAAAATCACTGACAGAAAGCATGTGACAGAAGGAGGGGTTTTTAATATTTAGAAGAAAATTCTTCCTGTCATTGCTCTTATAAACATCATATGAACCCAGTCATTTTGCTGGTTGAATCATGCTTTGCTTTGCATCTCCAAATTAGCAGTACTGAGTATTTTCTACTGCCTGGTCTTAACTGATGAAGGAGAAGGCAGATGTTTATATTTTCAGCTTCTTGACCACAATAGAGTATTATGGCTTGCTTTCCAGGAGAGAAGAAGTTCTGCCAAACATAAGAAGGTGAAAGTGAATGCAGTGTAAAAGAGTTGCCAATTTCTTTTTGGATTAACTGGCCATGTGGTATGTATTAAGACATTGAAGCAGCTGTGGTAAAAATAGTTCTTAGTTTGTACTTGATTTTAAATTCCCGTATCTGCAACTAAAATGTGTAGAAAAGTTTTGGGGTTTCCTTTTGGCAGCTAAAGTACATAAGCTGTCCTAAAGTAGTGTTGGCTTTTTGTGAACACCTTGGAACTCAAATCTAGCCTGAAAGTTGCCAAAATGCATCTATTTTTTTCTGGTTTAATCTCCCATAAAATGAAATGTTTGAATATTGATCCTAATTTTTTTCTCTCTCTAGGTGGTGAGGGAGCTTATTTTGACATGCTGCACTTATTTAGCATGAAGAAGACAGAACAACAGCTGACTCCTTTATACTGACTCGATAGATCTGACTCTCCAGTGCAGTATAGTTACTTTGTATAGCACTGACAGCATTTATCATAGTCCTGCTCAAACCAATGAAACTTTTTCAGTAGAAGTACGATCCGTTGGAGCCACAGAAACTTTGCTGCACTTACTGTTAAGGCTAGGAAAAACAATTAAGGTGAAAAAGAAGCTGTCATATCACCTGTGGTTAGATCAATTCTTCGTCCTTGGGCAGCTACCTGTTGTGTACACAAATTCAATTTTATCTTGAACTAGCATCTAGTTTGGTGTAATGATATGTGAAGCCTTTTGAGTTCCTGTATGTGCTTCTGAAGAGCCCTACACACAAATTTTGCTCAGGGAGGAACATGGCTCTTTAGCCCTGTTACAGCACACTACACAGCTTCAAAGCATGTCTCTTGGTTAGCAATGTTTACTGAACTTTCCATTCTTTACATTGTAAAACATTGCATGCATCCAGAGTGTCATTTTGCTGGAAGTTTTTGTTGTTGTCATGTTCTCTTTCTTTTTGAACCCCTTTCATCTCTATCATTTGATCTAAATTTTTGTTTCTTGTAGCAGTTTCTGCTTAAACTCTGGAGACCAAGATCTTCTTTCCAGTTGCTTCAGATGAACTTTACAGCATGGTACTGGTTGTTGCTCTTTGTGTATTTGCTATCTTCAAAGCAGAAAGCAGAAAATAGCTAACTCAGGCACTAGATTCACTTATTTGTATGCAAAGAAGAGGTCATGCTGGCCTAAGAGCAACAAAACATTGAATGTTGTAACTTGCAGGTGTAAGCTTTGTTAGTTAAATTTAAGAGTTTGTATAACCATCATAAAATGCTGCATAATAACAGGTAGGGTACTGAAACACTTTCATATGGTTGTTGGGAAGGGCAGGGTTGGTGCATTATTTCTTGTCCTTCTACTTCTATTTATACCTGTCTATTCCAGCTGAGGAAATAAAGACTTCATAGTTCTTGCAGAAAACTTAGTATCTGTTTGTTTTTTGCCGGTCCTGACAAAAGTGAGAAAAAAGACAGAAAAGTCCTCATTGGAGAGGAGGCTGCTGCACGTCAAAAAAATCACCAGGCTCTGTTGTACTACCACTACTGAGTTGTAGAGAATGCTCAATAAGGAGGAAAATATAACTCACCCTTGATATAATGGGAGAGCGAGCAGCAGAGCTGCCTTCATCCACTGCAGAGTCTTCTAGGGTATTTACAGTATTTTCTGCTCTTCCTGATGATAAATCTTTCTAGCCACTCATGTTGTCGCCTTATGGCCTCTGCTAACTTTTCTCTCTTTATGGTCTTTTGGGCATATATTCTCACCTTCTCAAATGACTTGAAGCTGAAGAAGAAACAATACCAAAATATATAACAGATGCACAAGTGTACCTTGGAGATGTATGTCTTATGGACACAGAACTGTCATCACACTTCCATAAGCACATTTTTACTGTCTCATTCATCATGCATGTGTGGCTTGCTGGCAGTACACTTGCTCCCAGTGGGGTAAACTTCTGTTCTGAGTCCAAACTACCTGGATATAGCTTTTTACCCTGTATGTTAGATCTTTTTTCCTCCAGTCTGAGGCTTCATGTCTCCATCTCTTTTAAGTTATCTAAAAAGTGTTTTTATTTCCTACTTAGTGTGCTGCTGAAACTTCAGTGTTGTAATCAAAGTTTTCACTGCCTGTAGCCTTAGAAAAAATTCAAGGGCATTTTGACAATGCTTAGAAACCACTGAAAACTGACAAGTTTGTAAGGTCTGTGTGAAATTTAAAGGAGCAGCTTTTAATTATTTTAAATTTAAGTTCCAATACCTGTGCACAGTGGAGTTAGACATAATTAAGTGGCCCTGGTTTTATGTGAAGCTTCTACTAATAGAAATCTGCACTAGGTCAAGATAACTGAGCAGATGGCCTGAGAAATTTAAGAGGGGATGGAAGCATCCCAATCTGTACTGGCATACACCAGCATAACTGCAAGAGAAAGTCTCCATGTCTCTGCCCCAATAGTGATTAAACATTGCTTCTCTTAATTCATTTTCAGAGATGTTCAGGAAGCTAAACTCCTTATGGAATACGAAACTCCTTTAAACAAATCTTAAATGTCATAGCTTTACTCATGTGGAAGTTTGGATGTGTAAAATGTATCTTGACTTTTCAGTTCTCTGGGATAATTTTTCCAATCCTCTCTTTTTAACTACTTCCAGAATTTAACCGCCAAAATTTGGGGAATGGGGGAGGGAGGGAGGGAGAAAATAAGAATCTGATCTCCTTGATTAGCTCTATGGTTGACCTCCTATAAAAGCATGATTAAAGCACAAATATCTTTATTGTCTCATGTTCTGAAGGGCTTTCATGACCACAGAGGTGTATGAGTTCTTTCAAATAACCAAAGAATATTATGTAATCATTCCTCTATAAGGCATTTTGAAAAGGTATTTTCTCTGAGTTGCTTTCATTACAAGAAATTTCAGAGCTATTGTTCGTGTTTTGGTCTTAGTAATTCTATTAATTTCACTAAAACTAGATTTCCACTAGGGAAAATATGACCACAAGGTCTCCTAGGGTTTTTTTGCTTCTTCTGAAGATTTGGTGCGTGTTTGGAGCTAAGTGGGGAAAAGAAGAAGGTGGCTTTTTGGGCTGCCCTGAACCAATCACAGAGTGCATTTATTTCCAGGTGCATGTGAATAAGTTCATGGAGCTAAGGGTTATGCATACCCAGCAGATAAGATGCTGAATTGGATCTGCTTTTATTTTCACATTTGTGAAACCTATAGTAGGGCACTTTTTCCCAGATCTCTAGCTGTACCAATAGAAAAGTTTTTATCAGAGTGTTGCTATGTAAGTTTATGATAGCTTCCTTGTTAGGAATGGCTTTGAGGTCTTTCACACAATGCAGGAAAATACACATCCTGTGATGCCTTAGTTCCTGCTTGCATTGGAACAGTTTCTGGAGATGAATTAGTGGGGAAAGCTTTCTGTTTAGAGACATAGAGGCTTGTAAGAGTAGTAGTGTACAAACCTCTTCTGTGCTTGCCAACACAGAGTACTGCTAGCAAAACTGACTTTTCCTGCATTAAAGCTTAAAGCTCTGCCAAGGAAACAAAGCCCTAAAGTGGGGATGTATCAATTCTGCAGTGCCTCGCAAATGTCCACATAGCGTGAAACAGGCAACACAGTTTGAAACCAATATTTTAGCTAAAAGCGGAGACTTATCCAAAAACATATCCCCAAAATAAAGGAGACATGTCTGAGATGCAAATGTGGTTGCCAGCATAGAAAGTACTCCCAAAACATGCAAATGCCGAGAAAGCTGGGAAAACTTAAAATTTCACACCTTTATTTGGAAGCAAGAGAAATAATCTATGTCAAAAGACTTTTGGGTAATTTTTAATCAATACTTTGGAAGAAAGCCCAAACTTGTTAAAATGTTAAGAAACTTCCTATTTAAGCGAGTTATATTGCTATGCAAAATAATTAAACAACTAAACCATGTAGTAAAAAAATTGGAACGTCATCTTTCTTGCAATGACAGTTACATGAGTCTTACCTAAACAAAATGACCAGAAGCTAGTATGGACAAAAATGCAATTAAAATTACCAATTTTTATCACTCTATAATATGGTCAAAACAATCTACTGCACATCCTTTTTTTATTATGTTATATCTCTGCAACACGAATGCTGCTGCTTAGTGAAAGAGCTTATCAATCACAGCAGAAATACAAGACTTTTAAATAGAAAATTAATTTAAGTACAGACCAGGATATCATCTCCAACACGGTAGTCCCTACAAAGGGGAGATCAAGCTATAATAGAAACTGTCAACCCCACATGAACCACTTAATCATGTTTATATATAACTTGCATATTAAAAAGCAATATCCAATGTCAATGGCTCAGATATAAAAATATCTTAATAGTCAGTAACTGACTAATGAATACTACAGTAATAACAGTTTAATTTGAAGAATTCTGACAGCCGGTTGCCTTGATGAGAGCTGTTACCAGGGAGCCCTAGTCCCATGCTGAGAACATCCACAGCATGCTGATTTATAGCAGCAGTGCAGAACTGTTTAATGTCAGCACCTCTCAGCTAAAGTAATAATAAACAGGAACGCTATGGTTTATTTTTCTGTATGAATTGTTCAGACTCTGTATGGTAAGCACCAACTCAATAGGGGATAATAGCTGCCATTCCCCAGGGAGTTGTAACTGAGGTTTAAACATTTTTATTGGCAAGGTTAGTATATCAAAATGAATCCAGCAGAAGTTGTTTTTTCTGTTCTCTTTTTTCTTTTACTTTTTTTTTTTTGCTTGATTTCTTATCCCATTCTGAAAAGTAAATATCATTCTTGTAGTTATGAAAGCTTCTTTTCTGTTCCAACTGTACATCTTTTTTTGTACCACTTTAACTGCTTTCCCTTTTTATGTTTAGTGTTGGGTGTGAATTTACTACAGAGATCACTGTATAGTTTTTCTTTTCCTTCCTCTACTCCCTTTCTGAATTCTAAAATTTGTAAATGTGAAGTCATTTGGCAAAATTCAGAGAAAGCAAGCTGCTGTTTAATTAAACATTTAATGTGAAGAAATTTTACGTATCGAAAGCTTTAAAGCAAAACTTTTTTCTTTTTTGCAAGGTTGTCTCTTTTTGTATACCTGAAATTTTGAACAAAAACAACTCCTTAGAGGGAGAACCTTTGAATATGTATTAATTTAGCCTGCCATCTTGAACGCACAGGCTTCCAAAGACTGGGGAACACTCACAAGCTAGGTAGGGGGAGAAGTCTTTTCTCAAATCTTTTCTCAGAGAACTTCTATAGTACTGACTCTTACCTCTCAAGGAGGAATTGATTCTTATTTTAAAAAAAAAATCAAAAAGAAAAGTCTGTTATTGCACAGCTCTTTTGGTTTACTACTAACTAATGTTTTCTGCCAAGACACTTAGTTTACCTCTGTGACAATTATTACAGTAGTTGTTGGATATTTGAGCATTCCTATTTTATAATCATGGGACACAAAATATACAGCAAGCATGTCAAGGAATATCTAGAGCCACATCTACACATTACACACTACATCCATCCTCACACTAATGTGCCTTGGCAAAGGTAAGCATGAAGTAAGCAAAAATATACACACCCCACATATATCTCCTTATGCCTCCCTCCAGAAGGCTGTACCTTGGGCACCCCAGCAGGAAAGAGCTGCATTAGAAGTGGATAAGGGGGAAGGTGGTAGCAKGGGATTAAAAACTGAATGTGAAAGCCTGAATAGGAAAAAACCCCGTGCTTTTTGTTGTTTAAGTTATGTTACATCACTAAAAACCTTTTTTTCTCCTTTCTAAAGGGGATGCAAAACCAATGCAAGTGTGAGCTGAGTAAGAACTCTACTTGGAAAAATCAATAAGGATCTGTCTTAAATTAGAGACATGCTTAAATAATTTCACAGAACATTTCTTTAGAGAGGGGATTCTCTTTGAAATATTTTTGGAAATGCAGAACAGTATTTCATATAAATACGTCAGTAGCTCTTTGTGCTATTTTTGAGATGAGATTGGCCAATTATGCTTCAAGAAGGCAGGACTGAAACTAATGAAGAGCATCTTTATTTGGAGATTTGATCTTTCTCTTGAAATAGATAGCAATTTTCTGAATTCTATTCCTCTACTTTGAGAGCTGAAATCTTGGAAGGCTTTTTGTCGTTTTTGTTGTTTTGTGTAGCTGAAGGGGTGCTGCTGTTTATCTCTCTGTTAATTGTCATATCCCTGACTCTGGGGGAATGACCTGGAAGGTCCACCCTGTGGCAATACAACTGAGAAATATTGTGTTCCTTGTCTGAGGCAATCTGTTGATGAAACTGTCCATGGGTACCCTCAGCAGATGATCTGTAAATTCAAACCTCTCTTCAATGTTTTGTGGGTACAGGTAGTAGAGATCATCAATTTGACTTAATAGCCAAAGAGTTCAGAGAGTTTCTGGTTCGTAAGAAATTTTTTTTAAAATATCTGTTTTGGATCCAAATCAAGCCAAAATTACACAATAGGAAAAAAGTAATTTCCAACAATCAAAATTATTCTTTCTGTAGGGGATTGTTTGGGCTGAATTTCTGGGAGAAAATTTCTGTACTCTGCATGTCATTTAGTGTATATAAAAGCTGGCTGCTGAAAATTGATACCATGGTTCAATGTATTCTCTTTTTCACTTTTGGTAGCAGCTGTGTCTCGTAATTTGCACTTAATCTGTAATATATTATTTCATTTTTGTATTTTAGTAGATTTTTTTCTTTTTTCTTATGAGTTTATTTTCATTCTTTGTAACCTTTAAATTCAAACAATTAGAAGTAAAGACTTTAAGTCTTTCTGAACATAAGCCTTTGATATTACTACTCCAGATATGAATTATTGTTGATCTCATGCAGACTATTAGCCAACTTTTAACTGAATATTATACTTGTCTCGTGTATATCTGCCACCTGCTTATATGACTTGATTAGGCATTTGTTCACTCTGTCTGAATCACGTACATAACATTTATAGAAAGTGTAACACTTTGAAGGTCACTCCTTGACTTGCAGACTGCTATAAAAGCCTCATTTTAAGTTGACAGGATTACAATATCAGAGAACTGAATCATACAACTGCCTTTAGTTCACATTACATTGCAGTCCTGCTGGCTGGAACTGGTGTAAAATCTGTATATATCTCTCTGAAGGAGCAAGTCCATGAATACAATATGGCCTTTTATCTCTAGCTGGTGTAGCAGGAAAAAAAAAGAACAGGAAAAAAATAACATCACTATAATTAATATGATGGATGTGGAGCAATCCAAGTCAATTTGAAGTGTTTTTCTTCAGTAGTGGCACAATATGAAGCTAATGAATGATTCGAGCTATTTCTGAAATCACTGTCTCTGCAGCCAACAAAAGCACTTTGAAATAGTCCTGATATCAAGCTAATGGTGAAAAAAAGTCTTTGTTGATTACATTTTTGGCACCATCTTTATGCTATTTTCTTGTTTAGGAGCTTCTAAGGTCAGCTACAGGAGTAGAACTTCTCCTTCTCTAAAGACATGTACTGACTCCTGCAGATGTTTACACTTTTCTCAGAAGTATCTGAATAAGCCAAAGTTTTCATTGGGAAGCAGCTTCCGCTCAATGGAAAAGAAGCAAAAACCAACCAAAAAACCAATCTGTCTTCCTTCTATATTCAGAAAAATGGATGGTTTCAAAGCTGCTTGAAATTTCTAGGGACTACTGGATTACTGAATTAATTATACTGAATTACCTCTGGCTGGTTTGTGAGTCATGTGCTCCCTTTCCCAGGACAATAGCCTGGGTACTGCAGGGCTTAGGACAGAGGTGTCTGTCCTCTTTCTCGTACTGCTTTAGTTTGTTGGTTTGGTTTGTTATGCCAGTTGTTGAAGAGAATTACTGGACTTCTGGAAACTGTCTTGTGGTACTGTACAGTACATATTTATTTCCCTTAGCTTGTATATAGGTGGCTTTGAGTTAGTGGGGAAGGAAAGAATTGAATTCAGTGATCCAGTTAAAGGTTACCTGCCTTCAGTTGATGAGTTCCTAAGTATACACAAGAACGTTTATTTCTCGCTATCCTATGGACTTCTTGCTTTTGCACTAGGGTCTTCAAAATGTGTGTTACTACTTCGTTTTCAATGTTTCTGTAGTCAGTATCCCTTTCCAATTATTTCTCATTTAGGTTTTTTTTTTTTGCTCGAAAGTAAATAAAAAATATTTGGAGCTATCTTGTTCTACTATGAATTTTAGGCTCATTTTAAAATAAGACATAGTCTTAAGCAGAAATTTTCATTCTTGTGAAAGCAGATGGTAGTCTGTCTGTATAGGAATTGTCTTCAAAGCATTAACAAATGTGTCATAGCTGTGCAAAGATATTTATCTCTTCTAAAAAGTGACAGAATGCAGGCCACTTGTCTGTATCCGTGCTTAAATTGGTATGTCAGTTAAAAGAATAGCATTTTAAAAAATATCGGTTGTGTTCGTTTACATCTCATTTTATTGCTGGCAAAAGACACTTGTGGCGGAAGGAGGGAAGAGAGCTAGGAAGACAAAAGCAGTTTGCTGTGGTAAATTGCATGCAATGGCAGTACAAAAATGCAGACATTTTTTTCTCCCTGTTCTTCAAAGGATTGTTTTGGTTAAAATGTCAAAAATGCCCAAGGGCTTACCCTGTGCTGAATGGACTATGCCATCTGTTTGTGTAATGAGTGACTTGGCATGCATAAACTGTTACCTGGGTGGTAGGATTCTCAGTCTGTCAGCTCTCTTGTCGACTGCTGTCCTTGTTGCAACTGTGACCCCTGAAGGAATTAGTTGCATGATTGACTGACTGATGATGATTGACGTCCACACACAATTAACTCTTTATGCGCAGCCACCATTGAAGGTGATCTCTGTGTTGTTAATCTACAGTGCAGGTATGCTGCTATTTCCATTCCAGTGAGCTTGTAAAAAGTAAATATCATTAAGCTCATAAGTGGAAGCTGGACAGAGCTGTGAGATACAAGGTTTGCTCTTTAGTTTAGCTACTTTCTATCACTTGCAACAAGATTGTTTCTTGGTGTAATTTCAGGTAAAGAAAAAATTTGTCACTCTTAAAATAGCTGAACAGCTAGGCTTCAGCTTCTAGCTCTCAAAACGCAGCTTATCTGGATGCTTGTTTGAAGGAAAGAGTTTGATATCTGCTATGAAAGTGCTTAAGTCCAGTGCCAATGTACAGAATTGATGCAAAGGATGGTTTTACCTCTCCTCTAGAGTTGCTCAGAGCAGTGGGTGGAGACATTTCCCTTCCCTGAGATGTTTTCTTAATGTAATTCTTATCAGGGGAACAGTAGAACTCTAATGTCTGTGCTTATCAGAAATTACCATGTTAAGTCTTTATGCAAAATACAAGACTCGAAAAAAAAGCATCTTGGGACAGATTTTGAAATTTTATAGCACTAAAATGTATCAAAAAGTTCATTTCCTGTGTAGGTAGAGAGAAAATCTAATTAATCAATTCTTTTTTTCTAACAAATAGGTACTAATAGGTACTAAATAACAAACAAGCCTGTCATTGTTATAAATACTTACTGATAGCTTCTCATCTAAGTGGCTAAATTATTATTCTTATTCAGAATTCATCTTTGAGAGATTAGACGATAAGAACCCTAATCTGGGGACTCATTTTTCACAGTGAATTTTCCCACTTCATTCATGCATGACCTAACTTGTTTAACTTCTACTTTCATTTATGTCTTATTTGAAAGGCAGAGCATCACATGACTGACTGACTTTTATGTCTGAGGACCTGTGTTTGATATGGTGAAGTCAATGACTGTATTCCAATTGTCTTGAGAGGAAAAAAGAACATGTAGACTTGTACTCCATTTTTGGCACGCTATTGTAGGCATATAGTCAAACGATTTCTTGTTAAGAGAGGCCTTATGGTAAATTTAGGTTCTGATCTACAAACGGTTTTTGATGTACAAAGGTTTCACTGAATGATGTGAGCTGAGACTGGTAGCTTAAATCCAAACAGAATTGAAAACTTTCATAAATGCACTATTCTCAACACAAATGGCCAAAAATATATTAGCAGATTTTTGAAAAATGTAGCAAAAAGAAATAGGTATTGGCATGCTGGGTGCAGTGGGAATTTATTCTGACTTCAAGTGTCAGTTTAGACTACCTTCTATTGGGACCTTAGGTGGTGAACAGCTTTTCAGAAATAGGGAATATTTCACACATCCAAACTGATTGTGAGAGCTTTGGCATGAAAATATACAATGCTTTCATAAACAAACAATGTAATAAATACTGTTTCACTATTTAACCAAAAAGCATCTACTGAGGGATTTGTGTTGCACTGCTATTAACATATTTCATGTTTACCGTTTGGAAGGAATATGAAATTGACCATGTGTGTTTACAGTAATCTTTGCAAATGAAATACTTTTGCTAATACTGCCTAACCACGTGGAATGGGGGAAAATGCAGTTATTTGTGTTCTGGCTGCTAAACGGCATGTGTAATTTTCTTAATTTTTTTTTTTTTTTGACAATATTATCATAGCATCATAGAATCATAGAATGGTTTGGTTTAGAATGGAAGATCATCTAGTTTCAACCCCTCTGCCATGTGTGGGGACACTTCCCACTAGACCAGGTTGCTCGCAGCCCCATCCCCCATCCTGCTTGTCCTTGACCGCTTTCAGGGATGAGGCATCCACAACTTCTCTGGGCAACTTGTTCTAGTGCATCACCACCCTCACAGTGAAGAAGTTTTTTCTAATATCTAATCTAAACCTACTCTTTTTCAGTTTGAACCCCTTACCCCTTATCCTTTCACTACAAGCTCTTGTAAATACTCTTGCTCCATCATTCCTGTAAGTTCCATTCAGGTGTTGGAAGGCCTCAGTTAGATAACCCCAAAGCCTTCTCTGCTCCAGGTTGAACAATCCCAATTCTATCAGCCTTTCCTCAGAGGAGAGGTTCTCCAAGCCTCTAATCATGTTTGTGGTCCTCCTCTGGACTCACTCCACTAGGTCCATGTCTTTCCTGTGCTAGGGACCCCAGGGCTGCACAGAGGACTCTAGGTATGCTCTCACCAGAGAGGAGCAGAGGGGCAGAATTCCCTCCCTGGCCCTGCTTTGGATGCAGCCCAGTACACATTTGGGTTTCTGGGCTGTGAGTGCACATGGCTGGGTCATGTTCAGCCTCTCATCCTTCTCGAAGGGCTCTCAATCCCTTCATCCCCCAGCCTGGATTGATATCAGGGTTGCCCCAACCCAGGTGCAGCACCTTGCACTTGATCTTGAACCTCATGAAATTTCCATACGCCCATTTCTCAAGCCTGTCTAGGTCCCTCTGGATGGCAACCTGTCCTTCAGGAGTGTCGACAGCACCACTAATCTTGGTATCATCTACAAATTTGCTGAGGATGCACTTGATACCTTTGACTATGACAGAAAATACTTTGCCTGTAATGTATTTTTGGAAATAGATGAAGATGCCATAAGGTCCTATCTCAGTCTTCCTAACCCTCTTCAATTCATACAGAACTCAGTTTTTCCTGTAATATGCTCATGTTTGAAAAGCCTTCCTCACCTTCCCCTCTAAGCACATCTATTAGAATCATTAGCACAGAACTGTGTTTTAAATATCTCATTTAGTGTAGGGGGTTTAAAGTTTTTCTCAGACTTTAAGGTTGGTGATTGTTTTGGTGTTTGTTTTTAGCCCTAACTTTTGAATTGTTGGAACTCAGTAGGGAAAAGAAGCTTTTCCTAGTACAATGACATCTGTCTCTAATGATTGTTACTTGGTTTGGCTTCTTGCTTTATGTTTGCAAGATCAAATAGTGCCATATTTTTATCTTTTACCGCAGCATACCTTTCTTTAAACAAGGTTAAACCTCAGCTCTTTGAAGAAAGAATAGTCTTTTTGTCTGTTTGCATATCACTAGCCCAACTAGGTGTCACTGAAAATGGCTACATGAAACTGTATTGTGAAAAATGTTACTTTCAGCCTTGTATAGTTGAAATAGATTGTGCAAACGGGCAATTCTTAAAAGAGTATATATAACTTTTTAAATTTTAATTCAACTTTTGCTTTTTCAGGGATTTTTTCAGGCATTAAGAGATTATATTTTTTCTGTAATACATTGATTTTTGATACTTTCCAAGTATCATTTGGTATTATGCTGCTAATAGAGTGGGGTTTTTTTAAAAAGGCATAATTTGAGCCCTTTGGCAACTCTGTCTATGCTTAAAACTAAGCAGCTTTTGTATAAATGACAAAATTATTGCCTTCATTTGCCTTACAGCTTTTCCTTTCAGTAACCACTTGTAGATCATGAATTCATGCAATGGCTATGGAAGAAATAAGTAATGGTACCTTCTGATTAAATATTTCAAATGTAGGATGAAGAGAGATGTCTTCCTCTGGAAATCTTTTGTTCTTGACTACTTCTGGGAGGTGTCTAACTTTATCCCCTTTAGTGATTCATGTCTGGGATAACCCATATCACTCCAGATTTTGTGAGAGTTGAATACTGCTGAATACTGAAACTCACAGATTTGTGATAGTTGAATACTGCTGTTTTGAAAATTACTTCTACATAACTAGGTTTCATCTTGAACTTTGTGGTTGTGGGGATCCAAATCTTTTCTTATGATCAGGAGACATGGTTCTGTGTAGCTTGTCTACACATTTTAATTATTTTTAGTGAAACCTGTGTTGACATTATTATTTACAGAACTCAGTTAGGACCAAAGTTAAAGGTCAAAGCAGAACAGAATCTCAGTCAGAAACTGAGAGCTGAAAGGAAAGGAAAATATATATTTGAATAGAAGATAGTAAAGCTTCAATGAAGGAATATAGAAAAGGATGGAAACTTGAGGAAGACCATTCCAAACAGAAAACAGCAAGAGAGAAGGCAGCAGAGGGAATGAGAAGATGAAGTGCTTAAATGTTTTCTCTTGAGAGGGAGACAAGAGCAAGAGAAGCTAGTTCATGTAGAAACTTATTTTCTGCTAATGGGTTGTTCATTGTAGGTATGGCAATATTACAAAGCCAAAACAAAAGATGCAGAATCAAATAAAAACATTTATATAACATGAAAGAACCAGAAAAAAAAAATAGTTCCTATATGCATGTCTAGACTGTATTAGTCCTTTATTCAGCAAAAGAAAATACACTTATGGGAAGTAGATGTATCAAACCAGACAGGTATTGCACACTGGAGAAAACTAACACAGAAAACTGAAAGAGGTTACGCTTTCTTCTGGAAAAGAGAGCATGTTTTCCGTAGAAAATACCCTTGTCTTCGGCTTAATTTACACCAGTCGTGCAAAGAAGGCTTTTTAAATGGCTAATAAAATTGTTTGTTGCATCTCTAAATTCTATTTTAAAGATATTAATTATTATAACAATAGAAATATTTGTTTGATTAATAATGTTTGCATATTAGTTTGCCATACAGTAAAATTGAATTTAACGTTTCGTCTTTCTAGAGGAAATGACAAAATACATTTGTCTTAGTCCCAAAGGGACTAATAGCATTCCAATAGTTAACTCTTTCAAACATACTAATTGTTCTGCATTTAAATTAATGATATAAATCACTGTTTCCAGTCTCTTACTACCCTGAAGCATAGATTGACCTCCTTTCAGATCTAGGGACCTTGTTTGTCCAAAAACCTTTCCTCTGCCTTATCGATTAATCGATTAAAGTGTTATTTTGCTGCTAAATATTTGATCTGGGTGTGTTTACTTGATCCAGCTCGTGCAATGGTTCCTTTTGACTAATTTCATTTCCTAAAGAAGTGGAGCAGGATGAGACACTTGCTTTGCTAATCTACAGCACTTTGTGTATTTTTTGGGAAGACTTCTACCTTTTTTGTTAGTGACTTGCAGAAACAGTCTGAATGTGCTCAATTTGAACTGACCTATTCCTACTTCAAAAGCTGAATTGGAATCCCTACATAGATTTCATGGTCTACTTGACATTGGTTTAAAATTATATTAATGATATTAAGTTAAAATGTTATTAACCTAAAATGTTAAAGTAGACAGCAATTCCTAGAAAGAAGTGATAAGGAGAATGTAAATTAAAAAATTTAATAACTGCACAGGAAGGAGTAATAGAGGCTAAAATTTCTGGCACAAAATAAGATGAGGCGATCTAAGAGAGAGCACAACCCACATGAAGATTAATGAATTCAGAACACCTGTCTTGGGGCATTGTTTTAGCAGTATCTGTACACAGATATAAATGCATGATACTTAACAGTGTGAATCTTCATCCATCTTACTCCTTAGAATATTACTTTGAAAATTCATTGACAGTGTGTTTATTTACAATGATATTTTATGAACCTAAACACAAGCCGACAGTAATGAGCAATTCATGTCACTAAATCCATTTTTATGTGAATTACCATATTCAGAAAGCTGTAAGGGTAGTTAATGAACCTTGTTGATGTTCTTGTTAGAAATGCCTGACTTAGACCCTGATCTCCTCTTTAAACCTTGGTAATGATCATGCCTCCATAGTTTAAAACATTTATTGTTCCCCTTCATAATACCATAATTTTAATAGGTTGTCTGGGGTTTTTTAAGCATTTAGTAAAACTGGCTTGCAAAGATAAAGAAATATTAAGCTTATGTTTGATTTTCTGGCTCCAAATCTAACCCTCTTTGCAACTGCAAACTAAAAGGTATAAGCTAGTTTTTTGTGACTACAGCCTGAGCATTAGTTTCTTTACAACTAAAGGCATTTATAATACATGAGGAAATTGAGTTGATAAATACTAATCACAACTTTTTTAAAAATTATAAAAATTTATGGTTCTAAACAGGATTTGGAAAAAGAGAGGAAGGTATGGAAACACCTTGTTAAGAAGTTTTTAATTGCTTTTGTTGATGGAATGTCTAGCAGTTCTTGAGCATAAATGACCCATATCTCTTGGTACTTGTGCTTTCTTAGGTCTGCTCTTCTTATGGAGTTGTTCTCAGCTCAGGTACTGTGGGACAGTTAGAACCAGTATGGCAATCCACATTCTTTTTCTCCACTGGAGTTCTTATCTTCTTTAATTTTGAGCAATTTCAGGAAGAAAAGAAGGGATTGCAATGCTGTGGGAGACTCCGTATGAACTCTACGGGAGACAGTTTCCTCTGCCATTAGCAAGGTGGGCAGCAGGGAGGAGATTTGCAGACATTCACAAGTTTTGCATCTACAGCCCAGCAGAAGCATCTGATGTTTCAACCCAAATAACATTTAACTTCTTTGGAAGGCTTCAAAAGAAGTCACTGTGGATTGAGTAATTATTTAGCATGGTAAGACATTATTTTCTGTCCTGTATTCTCCTGTCTGTAAACCTATCCCCTTGGGCAGGGCTTTAATGGAGAATAAACAGGACCAGTAGTTCTGTGGTTCAAAGATATGAAGTCCTTCGCAAAAGGATCACTGAGAGAAAATCTGCATCTTGAGATATCTGTGGGTAAAGTAACTAAACTACTTGCTGTGGGGATAAAGGGGAGAGGATATAGAGACATGGGTGGCTCTGTAGTAATTCAAATTCATGTGTTCTGGTGGTTTTGGTTGGTTTTTTGGTTTTAAGGATACATTTTATTCCTGCAGGTAGCTGTGGCTAATATTGTTGCATATTTGTATTCAAAACAAACCTAAACCAGATAAACTGCATCTGCCAGAAAATCCTTTTTCTCTCCTTTCTCTCCCCATCCAAATACTGAGGCTTATGTTTGAATTCAGCAGCCTCTTTGATGTCTGATCATTTAGCTGGGTATTTCAGAACTCAGGTTAATTGAGGACATGGTCTACAGTTGACTCAAGAGTTGCTTTAATAAGATTATGTTTATTAAATTGATTAAAGAACTGTTTGTCCCCATAATCGACTATGAGAATGTTATTTGTGGTATTAGAAATGGATTAAGATACACTCAGCCAAATTAAACATTTTGTATAACAAGTTTTATTTGTGGAGAGTAGTACTGCTGGATTTGGCGTGTGTCTTTTTTCACTTGCACTAGTGCATGTTGGGGGGCAGCTTTTTCTGGATTTCATTTGCTCACAGGGATCCACTGACCTGTGCTAATCTTTCCACCTGGCAACTGCTTGGTATGTAGCAGAATGGCAGTGCACTAGAAGTGGGAATTGAGCAGGAATTCCTGGCTGTCCATAGGGCAGGGTTGTCCTTTTTCAGGGCCTTTCCCTAGTTTTCTGCTTTTGCAATTTTACAGAAAGGCATAATTTCCTTACATCCCAGCAAAGAGGCAAAGAATTATTTCAAACTGAAACAGTATCTGTAATTTCCTCTCTCTTGAAAACACAATTATACCAACAAAACTACAGAAAACACTCGAAAGAGTTTATTTGATGGATTTTATTTGAAATAAATACTTATTATTGGCATTAAGAAGAATCACACTACAGAAAGAGGAAGACGGAATATTTTTGGGAGCTTGAGGGAGTATTGAAGGTAAAACTTCACTTAAAAACTTAGCTCTGCCACAGTGGAGGGAAACGCAAAATATAGATAGCCTTCCCAACATGACTGTGAAGTTATCCCTTTTTTTTCTATAATAACTAACAATCAGGTTAATGCTGGCTCTCACGGAAAAGTCTATCCATCATTCTTCTCCCATAAATTTCTCGGTCCAAAATGATCTTCCAGGCACCCAGATGATGGGTATTTGCCTATGTTAGTTATCTGCAGAAATAGGACTGCAGTCAAACTTCAGTTCAGAGAAGGAAATTGTTCCATGCTATTATTTTCATATTGGTCACAATTGGTCCCATTTATGGGAGACAAATTTTTAGTTATTAAAAACAAATTTCACAATTCTGTTTAAAGCTCCCCACTTGACTCATCACAGTCAAGCTTTTAGTTTTGACACCAGAAACTGTGTATTAGTAACCAAGCTTTTAGTTTTGACACCAGAAACTGTGTATTAGTAACCAATTGAAGTTTTTAGTCAGTAACATAGAAAGAGTTTTGTGAAGCACTGTAGAATGATCATTTATTATTAATGTACCTCAAAAGTATGATGAAATACAAGTGGCCAGAATTAAAAAAAGTATCTAACTAGGATATTTATTTTAAAAAAAAAAAAAGCTACCCAGAACTGAAGAAAAAAAAGCAGACAGCAGATTCTAAAGTTACAATCAAGGGGTTTTATATAACTAAGAGCTACTGTGGGGTTATTTAATTCAAGCACAGAATTAGAAGAATTTTACTTTCTACCTTTTGAATATTCTGTTGATTAAAAAGAGAGTTTTCACATTTATTGTCTATATATAAAAGTAGGGAAAATGACCATGAGATGCTGCCACTGAGAAATGGTGAAAATTAAGTGACTGATGTCAAACAAGATCACAAAGATCTTCTTAAAACGAGAGAGGATTTAACGATCCTAATGGTATATTCTCAAGTCTTCTGCATGTAGAATTAGATACACAGGGTGTGAATGGAAAGCTCTTATGCAGAAGTCTTGATGACAGTCACTAATCAGAAATTACCTCCATTAACTTTTGTAACACTTGTGAAGCTGGCAAATGCTAGTATTTCAAGTTAGATATCACAAAGATTTATGTGTAGTATGATTCCACCAAATTGTAGTCTACTCCTCGTCTTTAGACAAGATGAAGCCATAGGCAGATGCAGAGCCTGAGGGCTTCCTCCGAGTCTGTTCCAAACAGTATCTGTGTAGAGCATTCATCAGCCTGCTATGTGTATGCTCACACTGCCTAAAAGACATATTTCTTAAGACAAACTCTGGTATCTAAAATATCAGTGCATCACAAATTGGAAAATGCTGATTGTGTTTTTAGATGTCTACTGTTTAAATAACCAAATATATCAAAGGCAGAACTTTGGATACAATGCAGGTATTTCCAAATTGCTCCAGTGTTACAAATGTACAGAACTGACTAGGAAGGTAGAGAGGGTCAAATAGCATGTTTAAGTCTCTACCATTTTTTTCTGCCCACTTACAGGTCTTTTCTTTGCAGTATGACATCTTCTTTGCCATTTGGAGTAGTGTTTTGATAATATTTTTTTTCTGCTTCAGTACTTCTCACATCTAACATTCTTCTCTACTCTTACACTAAGCTCAGTATAAGTTTCCCTTACTCAGGGCAACTAAAATTTTAGAACGGACTGGAATATCTTCTGGAAAACTAAAACCCCTTCCCTGAGCCGTCAGAGGTAGAACAGTTGAAGTTTTGGAGAGTGCCAACTGCCAACTGCTCAACATTTGAAATGCAATGTTATTGGGTTTTGTTATCCTTTTTCATTGTTTTATTGCCCAGCTTATTTTCTTGGGTGTTTCAGTACTTTGACATTTGTAGTCCAGGCACTGCAGCATGGACTATGAGCTGATAAGTGAGTTACCACTCAGTTTCTTCTGCCTCACTACCTATTAGCAATTAGTTTTTCTTAGAATCCTCATATACATCAGGTTTAGCTCTGCTGGAATAGTCCTGAACTTAAGGTGTCTGAACCGTCCTTAAAATCCTTATAATGTAATCTGTTAATTCCTTTGAATACGTGCTATATTACCTTATGTCAGAATCACTCTTTGTAGTCTGTTCTCTATTTTCCAAGATGCTTAAACTTGATCAAAAATGACGATGTTCACTCAAAATATTTTTATTTCCTTCTTCTTATGGAACACACATGAAACATAAGATCATTAGTTACAGGACTAATTTAAATCATAATGTTTTGAAATGGCCAACATCAAATAAACTTAGGGAGTGAACATCAGTGTAACATGGTGAACAAGCTATGAAGTGCAGCTGAGCGTGAAGATGATTACCCAGGGATAGGGTTTGTGAGTACTGGGCAAGTAAAGCAATTTACTTTTGGATAATAATGTGATTTTCTCACACAATATGCCAGATTACTTCTCCCTCAGCTCTGCTCTTGCTACTCTCAGTAATATTATCCATTTGATGCACTCAGTTCCTGAGCCTTTGCTGGCTGGTGTGAAGACCATCACGCAGCATGGGTGTGCACATGCACGTGCCCATACTGTGCTGGTTTGAATTTTCTTATTAGCTTCTAGATGTTCGCAAAATCCAGAGTAGTCGTTAATTTGTTTCACCAAGCACAGGCAACAAAATTACTTGTAAATCGGGGCACATGAAGGAAGATTAATATTTTCTCCTTTGGTAGCAAAAAAATATTCCTATGCTGATTAATCAGAGGAACTTTTATTGTATTTATCATCTTGTTTCAGTTTAAATTTTTTAGTGTTTGCTTAATGATTAGACATTTAAAAGGATATTTTCATTTACAGTGCTGTGCATGATCTCTGCAGTGTCAGGTTTTGTAGCCAAGTGTAAAGGCATTGGAAAATATTATGGAAGGCTTTTATTAGGTATTTCTTCAAATGTTTTTCTGCAGGGTCTAAAATTGGAATGTTAACCTCATCCAGATTTTAATGGTTTTTACTTACAGTGGATACTTTTTCTATCAGTGAGACACGTGTTTGTAAATACATGCTTCTTTTTTTTTCCCTATGAGCTCAGTAAGCTTTCAGTGTCCAATTATTTAGCATTAGAAGTCATTGTTACTAAATGAGTTTTACAAATTTATGAGATGAGGCTCATGTACTCCAAATAGATTGTGATACATTTGTGGAACAGTGGGAATTTTCAGTGCAACAGTATCTTTTTGCAGTAACTTGGCCTGAGTAATGCAGAAATAGAAGCAGTGGGCACATTATGTGATAACAGGAGTGGTAAAGAAGAATGTGATTATAACAAGTACTGTACCTAAAGCCAGTTTCAAATATCTTATTCACTAATATTTATGGGGTACCCATCCGAGAGAAAACAATTTTCAATCTGATTTAAATTAAGGATGCGGTGTCAGACAGAGGAAAAGCAGGTTGGGTACCCCAGACTGGCCACATTCTGTTTCTGCCTAGATGAAAGGATTAAATTCTGTTCTTTTCTAAGGACAAATCTAAAGAGACATTGATCATCCAAAGAAAAAATTAGTCAAAATATAGTCTGATTAATGAATTGTAGAATTCTACCAACACAGATAGCTCTTCGTAGCCTCGATTTGATCTTAAATATATTAGCATTTTTAATGAATTAAGTGAATCACCAGGACACTAATCATATGTCAGTATATCTGACCAGCACAGCCTGGATCAGACTAGAAAATCCTGGCAAGGGAAATCCAGTACACCTAAACAGTTACTACTATTAATGGAAGCCATCACATTTAATACAAAAATTTGCAAAGATCAGAACCAAACATTAGAGAAGGGATGCTTCTTTAATATCCATGTGTCCTTCTTCACAAACAGCCTTGCTTCTCCTGGGACCCTCTGATAATATTTTTGAAAGTACTGAGTTTTACCTGATCTACAATACCATGATTGCTCAATTTAATAAGCAGTCACAAATATGTAGACTGTAGTTCACAGTGTTGAAAATGTCTTTGAGGACAGACAGTTATTTTTCTAGGTCTCTGTCAAGGGGGGTGGTGTTGATTTTTGTTTGTTTATTTATGGAAAGAATTCACAGTTCTTGTTTTGTAACTACTGATTTCAGACATTAAAGAGCTCTGCTTAGAAAAAAGGTTGCAATGATTGTAATTTTGAACCTTCTTTTTGCAATTGGAGTCCGTTAAAAGGGTAGAGATCAGGATTCAGCATAAAGTGAATTGTTCATGGTTTAGAGTGGATTATTTTTTTCCATGAAGACTGAATTTTTTGTCGTTGTTTTGGTGAAGTCTAAAAACTCCTGGTGGACAATGCAGGTCATGTTTTCCTTGTCAACTATTCTGGGGGATGACAGGGCAGTAATGCTTGCCCTGCATTGCTCAGTGATAAGTGGTTTTGGTTCATTATGCAAGATTCTTTTATTCCAAGTGCTGCAAACCAAAGAAACTCAGTCCTCAATCACTACAGAGATGTTTGTTCACCTTGTTTCTCATTCACTCTGACTATAAAAAATAAGTCTACTTGAGAGCACACAGCAGTGTCATTGACTTTATGGAGCAGCTGTCACAGCAGTTCTGCTATAAGAAATTGCATTACCCTTTCAAACATGTTCAAAGTAATAAGTATTTGTTGACATTCACAATTCATACAATTATATATTCTTAAAAAAAACCCCACATTATGGAGCTTGGCAAATAATTAATATCAAAAGTTTGTCATGGAAATTATGTCTGTTTTTAAAAGTGACTTACAAAGGGCAGGAAGGAATGTTAGTTTCTTACCTTCATATTCCTCTTTATTTTTCTTAGTCTATCTAAAAATCAGGGAGAAGATTGTTTTTCTTTTCTAACCAGTACTAATCACAATTTGCTGGAAACATTGTTATTATTGTTGTTATTGTTATTTTAATATGGAAACTGATATGGTGGGGGTTTTTTCCTGGATCTCATTATCACTGCTGCCTAAAGAAAGCAAATTCCTGGACACATTAGTTCTTTCAGAGACTGAATAGGAGGGATTTTTAGTCATGTTATTCTCAATTAGACTGAGAGGATTTTAACGCATCTGTATATGTGTTTATTCTGAACCGTGGAGATAAATCCTAGAGTGAAATATGCTTTTCAGAAACTTTAAAGACACCCCATTACAATGTTAATTCTTGGTTTGAACCATTTTTTCTTTAATTCTGTCAGCTGAATAAGTCCTTTCCCAGTAGAAAACACATCCGATGAGGAGTGGCTGAGAGAGCTGTGGTTGTTTAGCCTGGAGACAAGGAGGCTCAGGGGAGAGCCTTATCTCTCTGCACAGCTACCTGAAAGGAGGTTGTAGCTAGGCGTGGTTGGTCTCTTCTCCCATGTCTCAAGGAAAAAGATGAAAGAAAATGGCCTTAACTTGCAGCAAGGGAGTTCAGATTCGATATTAGAATAAAAATTCACTGAAAAAGTGATTAGGCAGTGGAATAAGCTGCCTGGAGTTACTGTATCTGGAAGTGCTCAAGAGATGTCTGGATGTGGCCCTGAGCAATATTATTTAGGGCCACGCTGGCACTTTATGGCGATGCTGGATTGATGGCAGGACTGGATCATCTTGAAGGTGGTCTTTTCCAACCCTGACCATTCTGTGATCCTGTTTCCAAAAACAGTTTAAATATAGAAGCAGACAGCTGGAATGAGTGTCCTGTGAAAAGTCATGTCCTTAGTATAGATTTAGAATATTTTTGTCAATGACGGATACTGACCCCCTAAAGATTCTTCACAGTAGTTCAAGGTGACTGAAGTCTCTTGTCTATATACACCACAGATTTCTTGTGTAAGAGGCAATAAGCAAATGGCAGAGGCAGTGGAAAGCTGCAATATCTTTCTTGTAGAAATACATTGGGAAAAGTGAAGAAAAACTACAAGGATCTTCAGAATATGTAGCAAGGTTTGAGGAAGGCATTGTGGAATATCTTCTAGGCTTGGCTGCAAATAAATATTACTTAAAATAAATCAAGGAAGGGAACACAGTCGAAATTAAAAACTAATTTTGTGTCTTCAAGTATGTACTTCTCATGACTATTTGGTTTTTGGTTCTATTTCCAGCTTGGCATGTATCTCATAACTAAACCACAGGGGCTGGGTGCAACATGTTTGTACTAATCCAGCTACAGCATATGAAAAAATCCAGGAAATGTAATTATATCCTTATACGTTCTTCATGTTGTGGTCAAATATGAGCCTGTGTAGGACTAGTTAGATAAACACATCATGTGATGGGTGAGCAAGTGGCTCAGAGGCACAAAAGGTTATAGTGAATGGGATGACATCAGACCGGTGATCTGTCACTGGTGGGGTTCCACAGGGCTCCATCCTCGGCCCTGTGTTCTTCAGCATCTTCATAAATGGCTTGGACACAGGACTGGAAGGGATACTAAGCACGTTCACAGATGATACAAAATTGGGAAGGGCTGTCAACTCCCTCAAGGGCAGGGAGGCCCTGCAGAGAAACCTCAACAAATGAGAGGACTGGGCAGGCACCGCCCAGATGAAGTTCAACAAGAGAAAGTGCTGGATTCTGCACCTGGGATGGGGCAACTCTGGATGTACGGATGGAACAGAGAATGAGAGGCTGGAAAGCAGAAATGAGTGCAGGAAAGGCACCTGGGTGTCCTGGGTGATGCCAAGTTGAACACGAGTCAGCAGTGTCCTGGCAGCCAGGAGGGCCACCCGCGTCCTGGAGGCATCAGGCCCAGCATCGCCAGCTGGGCAAGGGAGAGGTCACCCGGACTGCTCAGCCCGGAGAAGAGGAGACTGACGGGAGACCTCGCAGCAGTTACAGTTTCCTCGTGAGGGGAAGAGGAGGGGCAGGCACTGATCTCTTCTCTGTGGTGAGCAGTGACAGGACCTGAGGGAATGGGCTGAAGTTGTGTCAGGGGAGATTTAGTTTGGATATTAGAAAAAGGTTCTTCACCCAGAGGCTGCTGGACACTGGAACAGGCTCAGGGAAGTGGTCACAGCACCAACCTGACAGAGTTCAAGAGATGTTTGGACAATGCTCTCAGGCACGTGGTGTGACTCTTGGGTGTAGTGCTGTGCAGGGCCAGGACTTGATGATCCTTGTGGATTCCTTCCAACTTGTTATATTCTGTGGTTCGGTGACTAAATTGTAATATGGGTGTCCAAAACCAAACAAGATTTGTTTGCCTTAGAACTGGTCATTGTCAAGTAAACCCATTTAACTTGCTACTTCAGTGTAGTCCAGCGTGATAACATTTTACAATAAGTACCTGCCTGGATGAAATAGAAAGTAGTGATCCATTGGTTCTGCGCTGTTTAAACCCCAAGAGGAGTGTAATTTTTTTGTTCGTTTGGTTAGGCTCAATTTACATCAAAATTTAACTGTGAATAATTTACATTTTCCGTAAACAATTTTTATAGTGTTAATATTTTGTTTAAATTATATAAATAACAAAATACCTTAATTTTGTACACACCAAAACATAGAAATACTCCTGCTTCTTAAAGCTCCCACTGCCTCAAAACCCTGCTAAAATGTCCTTCTGACAATCCAGTGCTGTAAATTGTCTTGTAGCTGATTTAAAAACTTTCTTTTGCCTGCACTTTCTAAAAGTACTTTTGATACCAAGTTGCTATGTTTAGGATTGTAAAGAGGATGGAGTGACTCATTGAAAGTCTAATTCTACCCATTATAATCTTGCCTCCTGGTTTATACTATTTTAGAAGTGTTATTTGATCTGGAAGATAATTCTGTAACCTTCAGATTATTGCTGGGTGACTTCTGCAGAAAAGGAATTACCAATGCATTAAATTTGAATTAGCTTTGAGAAATCATGCAGATGTATGCACAGAACATTACAGCAATGCTGTCTCCAAGGCACAGCAGAATTGCCTTTATGCAGTTTTAAAGAATCACTTGAGCAACCCTTAAATTGCACACATGGTGAAGCTGAGACAGCATCTTTACTTTTAAAAAAACCCAAACAAACATGCATATACATGTACATAGAGCAAATAAAGCTTTGAGAGTTGTCTTTCGGGGAAATCTGATCACAAACAGACTGCTGCTGAATGGCCCATTTGGGCTCAGACCTGTCGTAGTGGAGAGCACTACTGCACATACTGTGGAAGTGTCACTTAGACTAATGATTATGAATTATGTAGAGGGTCACATCCTCTTAGTTACAAGTCATTTCCACATTTTCCCTCTAGACTGCCTAGCCTAGTTCTATTTTTTTTTTTCCTCTCAGTGCTGCTAGCAAATAACATGCAGAATGAATGCCAAGACCTTCATTTATTCACATTTCATTTTTCTCCCATAACTTCAAGTCACTAAAATGAAAATGACTGAACAGTTAGAGGTGGGGAAAGAGAGACAACTGCTATTGGTGGATTAGGAAAAAGTTCCCGTCAGTTCACTAGGTCATTGAGTAAACTAGGACAGTAAAAAGCTGTAGAAACTCTGTGTTTTGCTGCAGACTGTGGATTCCAAGCATTTACGCCAAAAACATCATTTCTGCACTTTCCCCATCTGAAAAAAAAGGGCTATAGTTTGACATATTTTTAAAAAATTTACCATTTTGGAGACACTAACCTGACAGCACCAGGGTGCATGACCTTCCCTTGTCTTAGTGTTAACCAGGTCATCTACTGCATAGATGAATAAGAGTGCCAGCATGGCTCATGAAGCCACTGTGAAGCAGGGGTGTGTAATAAATATGGCAAATACATTCTCTGGCATGGCTGCGTATACCTTGGAATGTCCTTGACCCTGAATGGGAAGATGACACATTTGGAGGGCAGTAGCTGAGAAGAAAGTTGTGGCAGCCAAGAAGATGACTGATTGCATAAAGAAGAGTGTGTGGAAGGATGTTCTACTGCCCAGGGACTTTGCCTTTTTCCCAGAGGTGCTGGGTGCTACAGGGAAGGTGAACTGAGAGTGCCCAGCTCCAGGAGGTTTCTCCCTCACAAGGAGGAAAAAGACTGTTAACTAGAAGGATAGCTGCTTTTCTTAGAACAAATATATCTCTTTCTAGCCTTTCTTTGAAGGTAGTTAATATAGTAGAAAATGTAGTTCATCCCTTAACACTACAGGAGATTCCTCAGACTTTAACACTTCAACTGTAATATTTTTCTGTTGATATCTACTGGTCTTCTTTTCCATTAGAACTCGAGAAAAATTTCAACTTGTGTTTCAACCTCTACCATGCATTCAGGAAAGAAAAATAAAAGCATTTCCCAAACTGTTTCCTCATTGTTAGCATATGACTAATCAATGCCTGAGAAGAAAATGTTTCAATGGACAAAGTATTATATGTTATACTGCCTGGAATGGGGTTTGGTAAATAGATAATTATTGGCTGCATCGTACTTAGCTCAGTTGGTTAGAGCAAGGTGCTAATAACACCAAGGTTGTGGGTTTGATCCTTGTACAGACCACTCACTTAGGAGCTGGACTTAATGATCCTTGTGGGCTCCTTCCAACCCAGAATATTCTATGATTCTGTGAAATGTTCTGCCTTACAAGAGTATCTAAAATTTAAGTTATATTTGCTGTATAAGATACTGATATTCTCTGATGTAAAAACATTTTTTTTTAAGTAAATTAAGTAATGCTCTTAGAATCAAGTCAATTAAATGGATTGCTGTTCTTACTCCACAGAAGAAAACTGCATTTTTCATGAGCAAAAGCTTGAACTAATTTTTAAATTTGCAGTATGTGTCCAGGGTAAATAAATGTGGGCTGTCTCTAACGAGGATAAAGAACACCTGTAACCCTCCCATACATATACGTGAGGACTACTAGTTCGAATTGCCCACATAATGCTAAACATCAGGACAGAACAAGAGGTTTGCAACAGCTTTTTAGCATCTGTCAACTCTAAGAAAAGAAGCAAACAAAAAACCCCAAAACTGATTACCTCTGGGAGAACATCACCTGGAGCCTTTATAAGAAGACTAATTGGACATGATGTTAAAATGCCATTGACAGTTACTAGTCCATCTATGACTGAGCTTCCAGTTTCCGTACAGTAAATAGAATGGATATTCATCCATCTTCAACCCTGAAACACCCTCTGTTTCTGTTCTGCTTTTTTTTAAAATGCTTTTATATTTCAGGTGTTATTTTCAAACAAGGGTCCCAAGTGGTTTTTCCCACATACGAAACAAGTTTCCAACTAAAACAGATGTATGGCAAAGACAAAATATGTAATAGGCAAGAATGGTTTAAAAGAACTAGCCTAGATGAACTAACAAGTTCATTTGTCTCTCTTTTCTGTCCCTAAATCAGATGCAATCAGATAGCTTTTTGTAGGTGTCACCTGGAAGTAAACCAGAAATTAGCACAGATTATGAAGTACGGATGGAGAAGTACAGCTAAATCACATGGCATTGCATAGTATATTCCAGGTTTTGAGTAGCTTTAAGCCTAGAATAGACAGGGTATGCTGGAGATTACAAAGGTCTCTGTATCCAGAAGATCACTGTCTGAGATTTTTTTACTGTTTACTCTTAGCTGCTGTGATTCCAATTGTTTAAAATATCTAGGGATGCAGCTAAACACTGTTCTAAATCCTTTGTTGTTCGTACTGACTGGCAGAAAGTGCTTTTCATTTCCACTCTCGTTTTTTTTTTAACTGAGAGGTTTATTCCCTGTTGAGCCTCAGGTCAAATGAGTGGGAATACTACTGGTGTGCTGAAAATACTGTGTACTGGGGTTATAGAATGACAGAAAACATATGTGAGAGCATCTAGCATGTTGAAAGGGATGGTGTGATTATATTTATTTCCTTTAAGTGTAGCAACAATCAGGAGACCGTCCTTCTCCCAAGGACAGATGTCAATTGAAAGGAAAATATTTGTATTTTACTTCTATACACACTAACTCTTTGATGCTGTGTTTATATTAGGATACAAACCATGGTTATTCATGGTTATTCCAAGGGACTCCAGCATGCTGATGTTCTGATCAAGGAAGTTAAATTAAACTGTTAACTTCAAAGAACATCTGATTTTAAATAAAAATAGTCAAGTCCCATTATAGTAAAATACAACTTAAGTGTGTATGTATATAAATATATAGAGGGCTTAGCAGAAATCCCTTAATCGTTGCTATAGACATGACTTCTTTGTGTTTGGTAAGGGAATTCTGTGACTTGATACTGTGTTCTCCTTCACTTATATATTGCAGAACTTGAACTGTGCGAGAAAAATATATCCTTCCTATCTCTTGACAAAGAAATGAGCAGGATAGTGTAGCAGATTGCTTTGATCCATAGTGGAAGCAGACCATTATAATGTAATCTGCTGAAGAGCTAACATTAATTTTTAAGTATGCTCTGGCTTTTTTGACTTCTTTGACTTCTTTACTGGAAACCAGATATAGTGTAGATGACTAGATATCTTAAATCCTCATCAGCACATCTGCCTATGACAGGGGCCTTTCTGTTTCCTTCCAGCGAAGTGCGAGGATTGGGAACAAGAAATTTGATTGAATAGAGGGCTGAACCAGCCTTTAGCACAGGGGATGAAGCAGCAACTTCACAGCTGCACCAGATCTCCCATGACTGGAGTGACCTTGCTGGTGCTGCCAAATGGACACAGTCTCCCTCCACTCCTGCAACCCTCTGGCTCCCTTCAGCCCCTGACAGTTCTCCCATGCTCCTCCATGCAATCATGCTGTGGTGTCCGCTCCATCCCAGGCTGTTTGGGGCACTAAGGGAGTGTGGCAGGCCCCAGACGACTCCAAGGAGGCCAGTGAGCAGGTGGGCACAGCAGCTGGAGAGCAATCCCAGACAGCAGGCAGGTGGATGGAGCAGCAGGGGGGCAACACCAGACGGCAGCAGGTGGAGAGGGCAGCAGGAGGGCAACACCACTTTGTACTCAACTTGACATTAATTACACTTGTTGGAATCCTGTGTGGCTCTTAAGACCTTTTTTTGGGTGTTAAATTACAGAATATACATGTTTAGATTCTGAAAATAGCTTGCGCTAACGACTGAGGACTTGGGAGGTGATTGGAGAGGAGGGGGAAGAAAGAAAGAAAGCCTTCTCCCACACTTAAGGTATGAAACCTGACCAGTCTTTGTGGACAGGTATGAGCTGGCAGTTTGTTATTTCGCCCCTAACCATCCAAGTGCCTAGGAAAAGCCCTTAGAGGCATTAAATGTTGCTGGCTTTCTCAGTGCCTCTCTTGTGTGGAGTTCCACATTGTGATGTTTGCCGAGGTGCCCAGATGTTTATAATTAATTTGGTCTGATTACTTCTAATTACTCCTTCCTATCTGCATTATCTTGCATTTGTCAACTTCATATGTAAGTAGCCCTCCTGCTTATTCAGTTTAGCTTTGGAAGGTTCCTTTGGAGCTTCTTAACCTTCTCTAGTGATGACTAATCTAAATAATTGTGCTCTCCATAATTTTTTCCCCACCCTTTTTCCCAGAACATTAATAAGGAAAGTAGAATCTTATCAAAATATAGAAACATGAAGAATCCCATTGCAATCCTGTCATGATGAAAACTAGACCATTAATCAGTCCTTTTCCTTTCTCTTTTCTTTTCTCTCTTTTCTCTTCTCTCTTCTCTCTTCTCTCTTCTCTCTTCTCTCTTCTCTCTTCTCTCTTCTCTNCTTCTCTTCTCTTCTCTTCTCTTCTCTTCTCTTCTCTTCTCTTCTCTTCTCTTCTCTTCTCTTCTCTTCTCTTCTCTTCTCTTCTCTTCTTTTCTTTTCTTTTCTCCTGGCAGTATTTTAAACCTTCAGTCTTTGCCATCTGAATTTCTCAAGTCCCTTATAAGGCATTTTTTCAAAGCCCAAGTTAATCATATCTTTAGCAACCACATTATTGCTATACACAAAGAAATCTGTTACCTGAGAGGGATGGATTTTTCTTTCTAGAAGATTATTTCCTGCAACATGTCTTGCTCAACTATCTGTTCTATAATTTCAATTACTTTTAATGGCTTCCGGATAATTTTCCTGATCTGAATTAAAACTTAGTAAGCAACTCAGAGATTTTTTGAAGTGCCTATGTGTGAGTCCTTTTAAAACCTGATCTACAGTTTCAGGCAAACTTCTTATTCCTCAGTCTCACTCCTTGAAACCTTCTTCCACTGACAAAACTACATTTCAAATAGCTGTTTTAGTCTCTTCTGCTTGTTTCTCTTTCTAGAAGAAAGTAGAACGTTTAAGAGAAATTTATACACTTCAAAATATTCCCTGGTCACTGCTACAGATATCTGCTAGAAGAACAACCCTCTGATATATGTTGATGTATGAAGAAATGATAACACAAGACCCAGATTCAAAATTATTTCACTCTTCTAAGTGTCCTTTATTGCTTATAACCAACCATCCAACATTGGTTCTATGTTTCAGTACTGCAAAGTTAAGAAACAGAGAAGGAGTGCTTTCATGTCCTGTGTTGATGACTACTTCCAAGGTCATATTTTTTCATTTGGTGGCTTTCAGTCCATATGCTAGAGCCCACTGAAATGTACAGAACTTCTTGGAAGGGACTTTCTAAATAGTCAGGTCAAGATAAGGTCTATTTAGATCGTGGAATGAACAGGGAAAACTGCTTGGATAAAGACACAGTGGAGGAAATGTATTCTCTCTATCCTGAAAGGGAAGTGAATTCTGCCTGTCCACTTCCCTCTGCCTCTCCAGTGGCCAAATGCAGGGCCTTGAACAATAGGCAATAAGGGGGAACCTATAGAAACTGTCAGAAAAGTCAGACCATGAAAGGCTTGTAGCTTCCCTTTCTTAATCCTGCTTTGCTTGTGGCCTTGGTCACAATTGTGACAAAGTAGACAATGCATTGCATTGCTCAGTTCCTAAAAGTTGGAGAACTTAAAAGAGTAAAAAAGAAAAACCCTCATGATGTTCCATCTGAACCTTGCCTCTTTCCACTGAAGGTGATCTGTTTGCCTTCACTTTAGAGAGGAAGATTTTGACCTGAAGCACTGTATTTTTTTCTATTTGTCTTTTCTAAAATCTGTGCTACATGTTTTAGTGCTTATGTGCATACACACACACACACACTATTCAATATTTTATGAAGAGTTGTCATTCCTTTCTTTCTGAAACAATTTGAAAAACAGTGGTCTCACAGTTTTGCTCAGATTTCCGTTGTGTGCAACAGATGGATTTATCCAATTTTCTAAAACGGCACTTCCCTTTTATTAAGGCCATTAAAAATGAAACCTGTTTGTAGCTGGTGTTGCATGACAGAATACATAGGAGGAACCTCTGTCTTCTTTCATGGCTGGTACTGTACAAACATGACCCGCTTAACATTTCCAAAATATTTTCCTCCAAAGGTTTCAAAAGCCTTAAAAACTAATTAAGCTTCACAATTCTATCTGTAATAAGTTAGACCATGTCAGTGCAACTGTTCAGCAGATTAAATGTAAACATAACATCACATTTTAGGATATCAAATAAGTCTGTATTCCTTAAAAATTACAGAACCGGTAGAGTTAAGTGCTAAGAAAAGGTACATATTTGACAGGGAAGGTGTTCAGAATGAGAAATGGCTCCTGACATGAATACTAAAATAACAGTTACGAAAACTTTAGCCTTTCAACAGATTTTGCACATCTGTGGATCTGCTGTGCACCCCTACATCCATGAACAGATTGTTTTATTCCTCCTGTTTCTGTTTGCACAAGAACTGATCATAAGAGTCATCTTGACGCATTTCGTTAGACAGGCAGTCCTTACAGATATCAGAAAATCACCTAAATGCTTTGGCCACTACTTTCTTTGGCTACTAGCCTGGACTTGCTATCTCTAATGTCTCACTGATAAAAAAGACAAATCTAAACCCCTCAGCAATGCTTCTTCTATCACACTGTAATTTTCTCTTCCTGCATACAGGAGACAATGGGCCACTAGTAATGGTTAGGAGCCAAAATGACACATTTAATTGTAAATAATCTGGGCACTAGTTGAACCTTTTACAAAATCAAGCATGTCTCTAGTGCCAAAATTAGTAACTGTACTTGGACCTCTTATATGTGACCATGCTGTCAGGAGCTCTTTTTTGTGTTTGGATCTGCTTTGGGGTTTGCAGCCAGCATGTTCAGCAGTCTCCACAGCTCTTTCCCACTACATTTGGGCTAATTGTGGGTATGTGAAGCACATGTGCAGAGGTGGGAGAGCAAAGCAGGAAGGTCAAGGATTGTTCACCTGCAACCTGCAGGGGTTCCTCAGTAAAGTTAATTTACAAAGGCTCTGTACTCAGGGCCCCCATCCCTCTAAGCCTTGATGAGGTATTTGATTAATGGTTCTGGAAGTGAAACACGTGGATTGCCCCCTTGATTTTGAAGGTCGCAGGTAAATCCTGGCCTTATTCTGACTCAAATAATGCATTTAGCTAAATGCCATATCTAAGTCATAACCACTCATCAAAGAGGTGACTAGGTAGTGCAGCAATTTCTGTTGAAACATAGAGCACCATGTGATAAATTGCATCTGCAAGATTTGTTTTGTATGTCAAGCACACATTACTTCTAAATCAAATGCTAAAACATGCCTTATTTAGTCAAAAGTAAGCAGAATGCTGTAATTTATAATCGTCTTGAAGAACACTGCAGCGAAAATGAAAGCAGACTATTAAAATTTAATGCCTGTTTGGCAGAGTAGCATATTTCTGGCCACGTTTGATGCAGCATCATTTTCTCACACCATTGTGTATGCACAAAAAGTCAGCTTGTGTTTGCCAATGTTTGTGGAAACTAATTGAAAAAAATTATTTAGCTGTTAAAGGCTGACTTTGGGCTGGAAAATTATTGTCAGCAGATACTGATGGCAGTGTCTCCTTTCTCCTCTTTTCACCCCCATTCACTTGTCTTTAACAATTGTAAGTTGTTCTTCAGCACAGCTCCCCACTGTACAGTTGCTAGCAAATATTCATTGGGGTGTCATCTCTGTTTAAAGTCTCGTCCTACACACCTATTCATCTGTGCTAAGTGAACAGCAGCATCAGCTCAAATTAAGCTGGCATGAAAACAGCCACTGTTAATAATTTCTGATGTGATTCAGCTCAGCTTTGGATAACAGGTGAAGATGTTTCATAACAGAGGCAATTACAGCTCTGTAAGCTCTCTCCAGCTGCCCATTCCATCAGAGGAGCCAGGCACGGTGGCTGCTGAAGCATGTGGCAAGGCCAGGCCCGGACACCATTGGCCATGTGTGCTATCTGCTGAACTAAGAAGGCTGCCTCTCCAAGGCAGAGGCTGGGCACAGTGATTAGCATGCAAAATGGTTGGGCAGGCTGAGGTGAGAGGGTGGAAGTCAGCACACCTCACCTGAATTAGCTGCAGACCTCTCCCACCAGATAAAACCCTTCTGGAGCACCATTCCTTTGGCTGAATCGCAGATTTGGGTGATGACCTGTGTGCCTGCACTGATGCCATGTGTGCTATATACACATGTAACTAAAAATAAGATTACAGGAACTGCAGAGTTCTGTTTCACAAACAAGAACAAAATCCCATTTGCAAAATAGTAACAATTAGTGAACTTCTTAGACGATAATCAGGTCTGATAAAAAAGTAAGTGTTTAACATCTGCTCATTAAGATGCAGATGAAGGAGTAATATGGGTAGAAATTAATAACTAGCAAAATACAAATGAAGCCTGTAATTTCATGTGTGAAATGTTATGCTACTGTGATGGATTTTTAGTTTTTTTTTTTTTTTTTTAATTAAGGAACAATGTACTTCCATCTACTGAATCTCTATTGTTCTATTATTTAAGTTATCTTTCATGTCAGTGCCACATGGTTTGAAGTATATTAAAACATAGTCATATACTTAATTGTGTGGATTTGCAGATGGTTCATTTCCAGCCAAATATTTTTTTCCTTAGATCTTGGAAGAAAATATCTAGCAGCCTAAATTGAATTTTATACATTATGATTTCCAGAAATGTACTTCTTAATGGTTTCTGATGTGCCTAAAGGCATGAATCTTGAACTACTTTCTTAGAAATATGTTAGGGAAAAACTGAAAAATGTGTTGTGGGTTGGGGGGGGGGGCTTAGTTGTTTTGTTTGTTTGTTTGTTTGTTTTTTGCTTTTTTCCCTTGTTACCAATAATGAATTTCAATTGTGTGTCTTAACCTACTTTTATTGTATTGCTGTAGAGTTTTCTCAAACACTTGTAATAATGAAAATATAACAATGTATACTTCAAAAGTGCTGGATAACAATTCCACCCTAGCTGCAAAATGTGTAGTGTAGATTGATTTCCAGAAACAAAAGACACGTCTGTTTCTTTTTCAAGGAACAAACCTAGTTCCTTTGAAATACTTGAAGTTTATCTCTTACAGAAGGTAATGCTGAGATTGACCTATTTCCATATTCCATTTTTTTTCCAAATGTGACATTGAAGGATTCTCCTTTCAATTAAGGGAAAATATTTTTGCAATTATTTTTAAGTGCCTGAAAGATTAAATTGGTTGTGAGCTTGTATCCATATTCAAATTCTAATCTCCCCAGCAAGTAATTGTTTTATTCAGTTCTGACAATGCTCTATCTATTGTCATCTCTGACTATGGTCTGTGCATACTGCCTCTTCCCCTGACAATTACCGCTGTTCCTTATCCCTGCAGCCTTTAAAAGCTCTGTGTAACATTAGCCTATCTAGTCTAGTGAAAATGTCTTTACAGATTAGTGTAATGTTAATACTGCTGGCTCCCTGCTTTTGACCTGAAGTGGAATATATTGCACTGCTGGAGCAGATGGAATCAGGGCTTCATTGGGAAGCGGAGATTGCTTGGCCGCCTGCCAAAAGCGCGGTGCTGGCGGCGACTGCCAGAGCCCCTCCACCAGGAAAGGGAGCGGGAGCCGGAGCGGGGGGAGCGGGGGCGTCGGACGGTGATGAAACCGCTCTCTGCCCTTGCAATGCTGGGTGGGGGCAAGTGAAAGCATCATTTAGATTTGCTTTGGCTCAAAATATATTTAAGATGGCTTGTCCACAGATGTAGCATTCTATACGGAGATGAGCTTTTCCGTGCAAATGGAAGCCTCTCTGATCTAGGTTTTTGGGTTTTGGTGGGGGCTGCTCATCTTTTTAAATGGAAAATGTGAGGCAAAAGAAGTATAAACCATGGAAAGTAAAGTGAACTCCTAATAACCTTCTGATGTAGATTGGTTTATAAGGACAATTCAGTGTATTGTTCCTATTGCTTTCAGTGAATCAAATATACTTCTTTTCCTTTGTTTTGGGCTTGTTGTTTTTTAGAGTTTTTTTGGTGGGGAGTTGCCAAAATGTATTAATATCCCAATGAAAATTATTTCCCTAAAATATTTACTGTTATACCTTCTGTGAAGCTGACACAGTGCTAAAAAATAGAAATGATTGAAGGATTGGGATAGACATCTCTTCTGTATGTCTTATGTAGTTCAGAGTTTACATACATTAATCAAAACACTTGCACTCTACTACTATTACACCAAACAAATCTTTCATTGAACATCCATATTAAATAAGTCACCCTGGATTTCTACCTTTTTTCCCTTCTGCAATCATATTTTTGTCTCAAGTACTGCGTTTCCCTAGCAGTAAAACATATGCTGTTTTCTGCCTTAGTAGATGGATAATGTAAGCTGTGATGTGAAGAGTATTTTTTCTTATCATTTGCTTTTTGAGGGTGTAGTTATAGTAACATATATGTGCTTTTATCTGTGATAAGAACTACCATCTGGTAGCTAAATGTGCACAGCTTATTGCTTGAAGTGCTTATACACATTGTGAAAACACACAGCTTTTGTGTATGTTGGGATACTGCCTATATGTATTATTAATAAACCCACATATTAGCTATTTGAATATGTCAAATGATTGTAAAATTGAAAAGTGATTCTAGACAAGAAGGATTAGGACTGGCACATTGCCAGATGTGTATTTATTCCGGCAGTATTATTGTGACCTTTTAATATTGTGTTGTTTGCAACCTCTTCTAGACAATAATTGTTTGAGGGGGAAAACAGACCCACTTTGAAAAAAGGAAAAGGCCTTTGTTATACACAAGGAGCTGAAGCTTTCATCCTTGGTATACCAATTCACAAAGATGTGTGCTGAATGTGTGCAAGCAGCAAGGGAGACAGAACATATAAATTTGAGTTACTTTGACCTTTAATCCAGAAGACCAAGAAGAGAAATGCACTAGGAAGGCTGGTTTGTTGCTGTCTGGAGACTGATAAGCTGTAATAAAGGTGCACTCTGTTGCAATTCATCTAAAGCTTCCATTGCTATCATCCTCTTTTTTCGATTTTTGTTACCTCAAGTACTTATCTAAATCCCTTTCAATGCCAGCTTGAATGCACTTTGTATTCTCTCCAACTGTGACTGGTGCTGTCTGTGTGTGTCAGTGTGCTTCAGCATACACTCTTTCCCCTTGTTTGACAAGAGCCAGTGCCAACACCTAATTAAGGATAAGCCGTGGAGCTCTCGGCTCTATCTTTGTCAACAGCTATGTTCCCAGCTTTCTGCTTAGTTGAGCTTTTATGACAAGAGCAACATTTCGGGTTCAGACGACCTCTGGCCTCCCGGTTCCCCATGTAAGGACTCAATGCAACTTAACACAGCAGATGATTTTAGAGGCATTTATGGTCATGAAATCCACAAATCCCTTCTGTCTCTTTCCAAAGCACACACATTTGTATGGAGATCTGTTTCTGCACATCTATATAAATGGATAAGAATGCACACCTATAACTGAACATAAATTGGACATTTTCCAGATTTCCTTTTGTCTGGCTTACTCTCACAAACTGTTTCCTAGGAGATGATCAGAGTGGTTGGGACGGGATTCTTCTTTTGCAAACACTGTATCTAAAAAAGCAGCCTCATTTAGCAGAACAGAAACCGCCTATTTCAGAGTCCAGTCGAGTTGTTTCAAGCATTTTGTCTCGATAATACAGATGAATTTAGGTCACTAAACAAGAAACTCTTTCAAAGGGTTAAGCATTTGATAAACTTGAAAATCAGATTAACATGACTGATGGGTGACTACCAGACAGCCAATTAAATGAGTACATGAAATAATTTTGTAGGGAGATTTAAATATATGTCTGTCTGTATAACCAAGTTAAATTACTTCAGGGAGCAGATTTAATTTTCTTTTTCTTTTTTTCCTGCGGCCAAATCCTTGCATCCAAATTCTGATTTGAATTTTATGTAAGGCTGCATAGTTTGCCAGGCACATAATATTGCAAAGGAGGTACACTGGTGCAGCTAAGAAGAGATTTTGATTTACTGGTCAAGTAAAATTTACACAAATTTCTAGAAGAGAATCCTAGTTACATAATGGAGACGTCCTTTTCTATTAGATGCATACATAGCTGAAGGCAGAAAAAGTGACTACTGGCTTCAGCATTTGAGATCCTGCTTCTTGTGCTGTTAATCTGACAAGAGGGAATTTCAGTGTGAATTCTTATCAGCAATTCCTGAATCTTAGGTCTGACAATTCTCACTGAAAACCCCACCTGTAGAGACAGAGGCCATCTGAAAAACTGCTAAGGATATTTAAGTAAATACAAACTGGACAGCCCTTCCCGGCTATACTTTACAATTTGGCTAGCTCCTAATTTTGGATGCAAGTGGTTTAGTCAATTTCCCGCATAACTATGAGTTCTCCTCTTCCTTGAGTTGTGCCAGTGACAGGAGCCTCTGACATGCTCTGGTTTTAAGATCTTCCACTTAGTCCCACTTTTGTACACCACCCTTACTTTGTCATTACGTTAGGAAGGAAGAGAAAGCAGTTGTTGGGAAGCCAATTCTCTGTGCCACCCATAACTGGCACACATTCATTAAATGGCTTTGCATTTGTGTTGAACTGTTACATAGCTGACTTCCTGGGGCACTAGAGCAAAAAAGACAGGAATATTTTATTTACGTTCTTTACCAATAGTGAGTAAAATCATGACAATAAGAGTATTTTAGAAAGTGCATAAAGACCTTGTCTTATCATCGATGTAGACTACGATAAAACTAGCCTAAACCATTTTAATCACTCGGGTGTAATCACTCAGATGTTTAGAAACCAGAGAAGAACAGAAAGAGTACACTTTACGAATTATCTTAATCTTCCATTTATTTGTTTGTTTATTTTATGTTAAGCAGCTCCCTAGTCAAAGCAGCTGGAAGCTGAAAATTTAAACCTGGCATGAAAGAAGCCATAATGGGCCCACATGTGCTTTGTGTGCTCCAGAGGAAATAAAAGGACTTGATTTAGCTAGGTTATGAGCCTTGGAAAACCACTCTTCATGTGAGGTTGGTACCTGCAACAATTATAGTAAAATTAGTTTCAATTATGTTAAATTCTGGAAGTAACATAGTTGAATTTCAAGAAGTTTTCTCAAGCAGAGTGTGTGGTACCTACATATTTGGAGTTTAAAAAAATCACAAACAAGATTACATTGTGCTGCTTGAGAAACAATAGTGTAGACACATTATGAGAAGTTAATTTTATTCATTACAATTACAATTACATTGCAATTATGAGAAAAACTGGGCTGGTGATCATTTTTGTTCCCACAAGATTAAATGATGTAACCTTTTACTGCATTACTGCTTTCCTGAAACACTAGGTATGTATATCCTGATGCCACTCACTAGAAATACTAAGAATTTTTATGCCCCTTTCTGGTGACTGTCTGCTGGGATTACTGCAGCAGATAGTTGTGTATTACAAGAAGCAGCCACTTCATCTATTTTCTCACAACGCAAACAGGCGCTTGTAAATTGACCTTGGATTCTAATGCAACTGAAGTGTGCAGATTGTAAAGGTCCCAAAGCATATCCCAAAGCTTTAAGCAGAACTGTCTTGAGTATTTCACACAACTATTTAAATCTGAATTATCTCCCCCTGCCCCCCACTTCACTTCATCATAAAAGACATGTAAAGAGCTTAGCTACAATTGCTTTCCTTCACTGTTTCAGTTCAGCTACTGCAAGAAAATTGCCAGTCTGAATACAGCAACTGACTTGTGATGAGACCTATGCTCCTTCTTGTTCAAGATATTTCTAAAAGCTATTTTAAAGCTTTTAAAGCATTTGGAAAATGTTACCCAAGGAGGTGGCAGACTTATCAGCTTTCCTATGCATTCTCATAAAGATGACCGTAGAGGGAGACAGAAAAAGTGTGGTTTAAGGTTTACACACAGCCTTAAATTTGTGGTATTTCTAGGGAGTAGCTGCAAAACAGAAGTATACTTTCTGTACAGACAGTGGGTGTCTGTGGGAGTGTACACTCAAAACAGGGCAAAATCTGCAAAGTTCCAACTCTAGTCATTCCCATTCCAGTGCAGAGACAGCAGGAAAAATACACAAACATTATTACTACAGGAAATGGTAAGCCAAATTTGTAATAAATCACTAGCAGCACCAAACATGGGATCAAGACATAAGCTATTTTTTGCCTCTAGGAAGACGCAGTGGGTAGTTACGTATGTCTGTGTGTGTGTACCTTGGGTACACATACCTATATGTCATGCTTTTGGAAACTGGCAATCTTACTGCTCCCAGCACACAGCACATATGCATGCAGGAACTGCTCCAGATTTCCCCCGTCTCTGGGGTTTCCTTTGTAGTTAACTTAAATAACAACAAACATGCCTGCCAAATTCTGCTTTGGAGCTTGGCTGCTTCTTAGTCTCCTCTCTGCAGGACCTCCTTTGTCCCTATCTCTATTTTCCTGTGCTCCAGAGAGGCATTCACAACCAATTCCACATCCAGGGCTGGCACCAGAAGGATCCACCTGCTCTCCTTGTTGACAGACCAAATATCTCTGTGGGAACTTCCTAAAACTTGACCACAAGAGTGAACAAACGAAATAGCTTGGCACTTGAATGCAAGGTATAGGTGCTGCTGCCTTGTTTACAGGGTGATAGGAGGTGTTTGTACACTAATGAACTCTGCCTGACAGAATGAGGCTGGGAGGGATTGAGGCAGACAGTTTTCTTGAGTAGCTGATACGAGCACTTGTGTTTGCAGTTGTCAGGCCTTGTCATCTCCACAGTCATGTTTGCTGTCTTGGATTTGCATAAAGATCAGCTCTGCTGTTTTCAATCACATAGCACCTTTGTCCTCAGTCTTTGTCCACTTCCAAACTCTCCTCCTGTATCTGCCTGTGCTTTAGGCTAGCCAGAAGTTGGTCAACTAAAGCAGCAAATAAGTTCCTCAGATACTTTACATGACAGTGTGCAAAGAGGACTGTGACGTAGAAAGAGAGATTACTTATTATACCAGATATTGTCACCCAGAGGGACCTGAAATACCCTGTTGGTAACTGTAAAGTAAGCAGTAATACGAAACAAATGTCATGTGAGTGTCAGCTTCTAGTTTTCATAACTTCTGTTGAGGAGTACAGTGAATACCAATTGTAACTGATTTACTGGTACCTAGTTTACTTTTGGTAAACTGTGTATGAGCATTAGAAATACCAGTGTGGACTTAAATGTTCTGGTATGACCACAAAAAGAAGTTGTTCCAGCCTAGAATGTGTTTTTGCTGCCGTTTGTGCAAGAAAGGGGGCCAGCTATGTATCTGAAGTTCCAATGCTACCATTCTTTTTCATTTTTATTGCTGGGCTCAGGAGGCAAAAATACCAGTACAATTCTTAGAGCATTTTAACCGATAACAATGGCTCCAGGGATGTAGGACGAGCCTCTAGAGAAGTCCAGCTAATGTTATTAAATTTCTTCAAAGAACAGTCGATCTAAATTCCTTCAGTTTGTGTATGCTTTGGCACTGCATTTCTAGAAATACACTAGCACCTCAAGAATATCTCAGATCCCAAAACGTTTTCTAATTAAGGTTAAATACATTCTCTGATTCTTTAAGTACTCATAACTCTTTCCAAAGGAATAATGTGTTAAATTTCCCCCTGTATGTTGCTTAGAAGACAAAATGATATGCTTGCTTTTGCTTAGGGGAAAAAAAAATAACAACATCTCATTATGGTAACTTGGTCAGAGAGACGTAAGTTAGTTTCAGCTATACGAGAATCTGATGTCAGCCTGGTAATTACCAGGCAGAGTCAATAATACCTCTCCTCAGTATAATTGCAAATCCAGTACAACCATGACCAGAACTAAATTGCTTGAGAGCAATCAATAGAAATCTCCTGATTGCATTCCCTGGTGTACACATCAGATATAAAAAGGAAAACTGTCCATCCAAGCAAAAGGTCAACTTTACAAACGAAAACTGCAACATAACACTGGAAAGAAGTCTATCCTCACAGAAGCCTCTTGGTTAACTCTAGGCCAGAGGGCACAGGCCTAAATGGGAGGATGCATATTTTGAAGGCAATAGGCTATATCTATATGAACAGTAATTTGATGCAACTGGAGTGGGGCAATATATTCATGTAGTTGATGCTGAGTTGCTAATATTTGTTCCCTATGTCGTTTGTGTCTTTTAGTCAGACTAAATTCAGTCTGTTTTCTTACATCCAGTATCTCATCATACATGGCTCAAAGCTGTCTGGAGTATCAATCTTTGCCTCAGATTTCTGTGTCCCTGCAATAGGTTGGACGTCATTAGGTTTATACCTGGACTGGAACTTCTGGCTCAGCTTTCTCTGAGAGGAATGTGGTTCAAGTATACCAAAACCACTGTGAGGACCAAAGCAAAGCACAGTAAGAGGGGAAGCTCAAGGGATTAATTTCAAAACCTCACTGTTGCTTGAACTAAAATAGTATTGCAGATGCAGCCAAATATTTTCTCCAGAAACCTTAATTGTTATTTTCCTAGATGCTTACGGCCTCATCCTTCTGCTTTTTCTTTTCTCAAACACATTTGCTTGTACATAAATCCATGAATAAACACATTGCTTTTGGTCCCATGTAATTCTTACTACTTTTTCCAATGAATATTAAAGGAAAAGATATCTAATGATTTAGGAAATATGAGATTAAATTTTATTGATTATTGTGATCGGAGTCTCAGAGGAAATGGGTGAGTTTGGCACTGATATTGTTGCTGTGTTCTTTTTAAAAAGAACTTTTTCTGTATACACTTCAGGAGCCGAATATAAGCTTTGAAAATTGCTGAAACTAAGTCCCTTGAAACTTCAAGAATTTCTGGGCACCAGAACTGCAAGAGCCCAGCTACTTACTCAGAAGTCTCAAAAACGCTACGGAAAATAGGTTCCTAGCAGCCCCTGAATTCTTTTTGAATATCTGCCCCTGGTGGGTTGGCCTGAAAAGTGGATTGTTAAATTCCCTATTTTTTTAAATATTGTCGTTATATCACCCAAATATTTGTATTTTGGATTGAGTGAAGTGGCAACCGTTATGCATTCTGTCTCCTACTACATCTCCTTTGAAGGCTATTGCTGAAATGGATTAGTTTTCTAAACTGCATGGAGTTTTCTGACAAATCTGCCTTAGCATAAAATTGCTAGTTTTCTCACTATGTCAAATTATGCTGCCCACACAGAACACAACACAAAGTAAATAAACCTGCACAAAACTGCGGTGTGGGAAACATCAAGAGTATTTTTGCTTGGGTTGTGTTGACGGAAAATGTTTTCTTTCCAGTGCAAGTCTATGTTTCATTTGACATGTCTTTTGTTACAAGTTTATGGGCCAAATATTTTCAACAGGTGCCAGATTTAATTTGGGGTTTTTTAGCTACCTGTGTAACCCTTTATAGAAGCCAGTATTGAATTCTATTCATTGCTCAACAGAAAAAAAAATGTGACAGGTATTGCATTTGCATTATGGTATGGGTTAAAGTACTGCGTTCAGAATAGCATAAAAAGGCTGTTAAATAGCTGATAATTTCATCGTGTTGGAACCAAGAGTAGAACTACAATGCAGTTGCATTAGTACTGTAGTGCTATGAACATTTTCAATTATCATGCTTAACCTTACTAAGAAGCTAAAAGGAACACTATCGATATAGTGTGGCAGGAGTAGCACAATAGCAGCCCACTATTCTCTTGCTTTCTCTCCCTCCCCTTCTTCCTCCTTGCTACCATAAGGGAAATGTGTGGACTCTTGCCCACACCACTTCTAAATTGTTCAAGCAATTGTTTCCCACAGATTAATTTTTAATTCTGAATCTCAAGAAAAAGGAAATGGGAGCACGTTCCTCCCTCAGGCCATTTGCGGATCTGGAGTTTTAATATAATCAAAAGCAGAGGCTGAGGAACCAACATGCACACGAGGAGAAAGAGGGAAGCAGTGGCAAAGGTGACCCCAGAGTGTTTCCTTAGCAAAGGTTTTTCTTTGTGTGCCAAAAAAAATTGCTTTAACCAATGCTTATATCTTCCTTGCTCTTTTCTCTCATGCAAACAGCCTTATGTAAAAAAGCTGTGGGGTGAATGTGTGCACACAGTGTATGTACACACACGGGGCTGCATTTTAAGGAGGCTGATGCGTGACTGCCTTCTTTGTTTGCTCATGGTTGCTCCGGTGACGATAGTTTCCTTATAGGGAGAGACTAAAACAAACAAACAACTTCCACCAACACGGATGCTTTCTTCATCCTGTCTAAACAGGGCAGCTGGAGCTGTTAGCTTTTAAGGTTATTTAGGCATGAAAAGCCTAAATAGGCAGATTTCAACGGAGTGTTAGAAAATGCAACTGATGACCTGAATGCTGACATCTTGCTACTATTAAAAGTCCCTTCGGTGCTTATATACAACTCTGTTCTCTAAATAGCAATTAAAATCTGCCATTCCATGAGGACATTAAGCATCTTCACTTTTACCTTTTGCGGCTATTCAGAATACTTTAAACAACTTTATCCATATCTGTGTAAGTTTTGTTTGCTCTACCTTAGTAGTGAAGATTTCTGCTCACCTTGGACTGAACAGTCCACAATAAAAGAGGTATAAAAATGGAACAGAGAAGACATAGAAGAAAAGGAGGCTGATAATTCGACCTCCAGAGGCGAGGGTTCCGAAAATGTGGCATTGTTCTCTTCCACTTCACAGAATGGAGAGAAGTCTCCAGCAAATGGAAGAGAAGTCTGTGTATGTGATTATGATGACTTGTAATACAGAAGAGAAGTCATAAACATTAAAGTAGAAAAGCTTTTGAGACTTTCTGTCTTTAACAATTTTCTCAGATGCCTGCTGAAATTTTTCATCACAATATTCCAGGGTTTTTTTGTATTAAGGATCTTTTTTGTTTCTGCTTGCAAATAGGAAGTTAAAATCACTGACAGCAAGTATGACTTCAAGTCTGCTACCTCAAGGTTACCCATTCTGTTCTGCCAAAGAAAAGCCTTTTAGGGCTTTTAGGGCAGTGCCCTCAGCACACTGGAAAATTCGTGCCTTGAGAGAAGGCAAAAGGCAGGAAATCAACTTGTGCTCTATCATTTCACCTGTGGGTTCTTATGCTTCAATCTAGGTTTATCATTTATCATTTAACTAAATAATAAATGCATAGCCTCCTAAAAATTGCCAAAGAGAGGGATGTTTAGAAAAGAAACATCTGTAATATTATTCCAGAGACTCCAGACAAATTTTTCTTTCCTTGTAATTTGGCAAGGATTGGTGTTGATGTTTGATTACTTAGTAAGTTTATTTTCCTTAGAAACTTTAGGGAGTATTGTTAAGTAAATGTTTAATATTACTGTGGACTCTAGAGTGTCCTTGTTTCACAAAGGTGTTAAATTCCCAGCCAATCTATTTCAGTGCAGGCAGGAGACGGGCTTACCTGTTCTCTGCCCAAGGCATATTAACTCCTGCCAAAATCTCTTTCCTCAGACAAGAATGACAAAGATCACCCTGTAATATTCATGATGCAAGGGAGGAAAGCATGAAACAAATGGGCATCAAAATAGGAGGACTTTCCAGGTGCTGTAGAGCAAAGGAGAAAGCCTTCCTGGGCATGAAAACCAAGAATTACCTTGTGCTCCTCTTGATCAATTTTCCATGGCACCACAATAGTACAGAAAACATCTGAAATCCTGTCTTTTCCATCTATAATGGGATGGTCAAAGAGAAAATTTACCTGTGTCAAGAGAACACCTCTTGACACCTGAAAAGAGACATGTTTGAAAAAGGGGGTCAGGAACCTGAAATAAAGGGACATGTGCTAGAATCAGGAGATTACATTTGGCTGAAGGTTGGCCGAAGTTTGGCCATCGACTTAAGGTGGAGAAGGAAATCTCATTTGGGAATGAGAGAATCTGGGACATTTTTATTTTATCTTTTCTGTTTATCATGAATCTGTTTTCCAATTAGAAATATTTAAGACTTCCAAGACATAGCTGGATCCACTCTAGAAACTGGACTAGAAGCCTTCTGTAGGTCTCTAGTTGTAACTGTTTAGCTTGATTTGTCATGGAAACAGAAAGACTTAGTGAACTACAGACATATTTATGTCTCTTATCTATCTCTTAACCTCTAAATGCCTCAACTATTCGAGTCCAATTTGGTGAGTTAGAAGGCTCTTTTATATCTAGGTAAATTAATTGTATGTCTTGTCCAAGGGTTTGCCAAAGTATACTAGTAATCCAAGAAATCCAAAGCAGGTGTAGTTCAAACACAAGAATTATGTGTTGAGGTTAAATCTAATACTGCAGCCTTGTGAAAACATTGCTGCTTTCCTTTTCAGTTGTTTGTACTTTGCATGTCCTCTGTGCAGATGATGCTCCAGTGCTGACCTTCCCGGAAGGAGTGATGGTGTGCACTCCTGGATGGAGTGGCACTGGACACTGGTACAGCTGACCCAGGCCTTCAGGCTGGATCACAATTGGACTCTGCCCACAGTTTGGAGTCTTAACTGCTTTGTATTGCAATGCAATTCAAAAGGGAGTGGAAAAAGTAGTAGCTACAGCTGTTCAGTGCCAAGCCAAGTTTCCAACCGTATGCACAATCTCCTCTTAATACACTCAGAGCTTTCCAGGGCAGCTTTTCAGGTTATCTGATGAGCTTTTAGAGAGAGGACTCTGATACAGAAATCCTGCTCTTTGAGCAAAATGACAGCTGTGTGAGGACCTTTAAATGTTTGGACCTATTCTTTATGACATCTGTGCTCCATGGGTTAGAAGAATTTAGTAGCAGGAAGCCAAAGTTTATGCTTAAGGGGCCTGAAAATTGTTATGTGGAGCCAAGTATTGCATTGTCCAAAAGCTTTTCTTTGTGTCTTATTGTCTGTAGGTCTATACTAGACAAGTTATTTTAGTAAAAATTTAGAGTTCTTCTAGCACTTCTAGCCTTGAAATTCAAAAGTACTCCATTTTTCTGAGTTTTCTTGACCTTTTTGAAATGGTTGCTGAGATGGCTTAATATCTCAACACAAGATTGGTTTTGCTTCATACACTTTACCAGACAATTTGCCTTTTCTCTTTATGCTTTCCTTTAATTTTTTCCTGCTTGGAGTCTCCTTGCAGTCTGACTTCAAGAATCCTTCATGGGCTTGTTGTTGAAAGAATTCAACTCCCTCTGCTCAGCATGTTCACTCCACTTTATCTGCCCTATAGTCTTGTTTATTGTTGTTTAACATTGATGTTATATGGTACTTAGATTTTTCAGTTGTACTGGATCTTTGAAAGCAGGCAGGATGAATTGCTTGGTTTCCAGTCCTTAATGTTTATCTCCCCTTGAATCTCACCATCTGTTCCTTTTTGGCAGTGCAGGTAAATGATTTCTTTTTCAACTTCCTTTCATTTACACTGTTTCCTGCAGATACTCGGTTTAGCTGTTTCCTTTCTCTCACCAGACATTATCCAGAAGATTTTGGTGGCATTGATTGAAGCTGATGAATCTGACTGAAATTTCCATGCTGCATTGTGTGTTACAGGGTTTACTTAGATAGAGGAAGTAGGGTTTTTTTCTTTATTGGGGTTTATATTCACTATCACATCTTCACGGAGTATAATACAATTACATCCATAAAGTTAGGATAGGTTCTTTACCTTTCATTCAAGTTTATTCCTCCTAACTTCTCCCACTTATTTTTATTTCTCAATGTTATATCTCTGAGCACATTAGCAAGCCGCATAACCATTATTTTGGGAATTAATGTTTGTTTTGTAAGAATTCAATTCTAGTATATTCCAATCCCAGCCCAGTCACAGCTACCAGAGGCAACTCTTCACCTAAGAGCAGTAGCTATTAGGGCTAGTGCACCAAAGAAGGTGCACTACACTTTTTCAACTTTTCTCATTTATAGCCAATCTCAGAGACTTCTGAATTGCAAAATCTGAAAGGGAGGGGCTCAAAACTTGAAAATCCATCACACCCTTCTGCATACTTTTGAAGGGACAGAAAACAAGAACAAAACACAGGATGTGGAAAGGAGAAGGCACTTTTTTTGTCAATTTTATTACCCATCACAGGAAGCCCAGCTTTGAAAAGCTACTGTCAGTTTTGTATTTGCAAACATTTGGAGGTATAAAATGCTGTCTTTCAGAGTTAGCAATATTATCCTTATTATACACAGCATTTACTTATGGCCTTTTACAATGTTCCCTCAGAGCATGTCTACTTTCGTTATTTTTTAAGGTTGACATTGAAATCAAATGGGATCAGCTTGTGGTGTATGCCTTAACGAGTTACTGAAGGGCAGTTAAGGCTCTGCCTCATGAAAGGATTAATCTGAATGAAAGCCCACCTGCTGCTCTCTTTTGTCATTCATCAGTGACAATCCTCAGATTCTCTTCTCAGTCAGACCTATGAAATAATTTGCCAGTTGTTGCAGTCTGTCAACTACGCCCATTAGCTAAAAGTCATTTCCATGTAACAGCTGTCCCTCTGTGGCTTCTGTGTAACAAGTTGGTTATCAGTCCCCTTCCAAAATCAGAACCCACAGACATTAGTCATTCTTCTTGTGAGTGCTTGTAAAGAGCCCAAGACCCAAAATGACACCAAAGCTGAATGCCAGTCTGGGAATTAAAGCCCTTCCTGTAGTACTCTCCAAGATTTTTTCTTGTTCTGTGTAGTTCATTAGGTCAGAGACATGCTGAATGGGCAGAGCAGATTTCGCATAATGGTTGGTAAAGTTTTATTTGTTGTATGGCTAAACAAAGGGGTTTGATTTTCAATTGTCAGACAAGCATTTTCCCATAACTATAGAAAATTAATTTTTAAGCTATAGGGGCTTTTACTAGGATCTTTTCCTTCTATTCCAGCAATTTTTGCAGCTCCTGTAACTTCATGCAAGACCATGAGATCCTTTTGACAGCTTAGCGAGAGGTACTCATTTTTTCTGACAAAATCCAAAGAAGATATACTGGATGTTACAGCAGTATGTGGACTATTGGCACAGGTAGTATTTAAGTGATGAATAGTTTCTAAGACATTGGGATTCATAATGGTTTTGGTTTCCCAGGTACTGATAATTTCCTGATAATTACTGTCTTCAACAATTCTGCAAACAGCCACAGGCTATTCTAATGCGAGACAACTAGTAAATCATATCTGGTCTTTAGACTGATTAATGCTTTTAGGTTTTTTTTCCATTTGAGTGATATGTAGATTCTAGGCTATTCTCAGAAAATATTCATTAAAGCACTTTAGGCTGTATTATTTATAAAAACATTTCCCAACTTCCATGTTACCTGTTTGATTAAAAAAAAACTTTTCTGATTTTGTTTCCTCGAGCTTAGACTAATGCTTCTGCTTGTTGATTTACCTAGTAATTTTACTACATATTAATGTCTGTATGAAATTCTGCTGTGAGAGTGCAAAAACCCCACCAATTTTATTCTTTTTAAATTACTTTTAAGGCTTTCTACTTATGAAAGAAAAGATAGATTTTGAGGCTTTGCTGATGTTCTGTTATGTCTTCTATCATCAAGTCCTGGAATACATTTTAGACTTGAATCTTAGTACATGAGATGTATTTCTCCTATGAATGTACTGAGCAACCGAAGTAAAAATGACCACCTGAATCACTGCATGCTCTCATGCTTAATTTTCTACAGCGTGCCCCTTGCCCTCCTGTGTGAGTTATGCACTCATGCCTCACAGCACTGGCAGAGTGGAGGGAGAGCAGCGTGCACTAGACACTGTTTCACCATTGAAAACCGCTTTAAATCTCAGTCCTCGAATGAGTAACACTAAACCAAAGCCAGAATCACCACATGGTATCTCTGAATTTACTATATCACTTGAAAACACTATTCCTACCCAAATCAGGTCACCTTGGTGAAAGGGCATAGCCACACATACTGTTGTGTGTTGCAGCTGGTTCGGTTAGGACAGGAGTGACTCCATTTGCACATTCTCAGCTGGTTCAGAGTTTCTGGTTTTACTGCATTTGTAACTGCTGAGGATAAGCTCTGCTAAGCTGCATAGATTTTAGGTTTTTTGTTGTATTGCAACACTTTTTTTCACAGAAACTGGTGAAGGTGTCACTGCTTATACAGTTGTGCTTACATAGCTGAGGGAGCAGAAGCGAAACAGAGGAGAGGGTGAGCAGGTGGGGACAGTGACCTCTTAATCAACTTAAGCTGTAGCCACAACACATCTGACTGTGTCCTGAACAATTTTAATTAAAAAAAAAGAAATATAAAGGTTGACATGGGGATGGCCAGGAGCCAGGGATGAAATTCTGGCCACGCTGAGCAAATTCCAGAAGGAATTTCCCAGGTCAATAAATCCCATCCCATGTTTTTCCAGGAAAATATTCTTAAACTGGTCATAGTCCACAATAAAATTTATTTGGTCTGTTGACCTGCTATCCTTGAAAGCCATAAGACTTCATTTAGGCTGTGATTTAATTTCAAGTGATAGTTCAACAGAGCCATAAATATACACAGAAAGTTTCTGATTAACCCTTCCGACTAATGCCTTCCCCAACACACACCCTGATGACAACCCAGCTGGCATCCTGCTTCTTAAACACACACCTGCTCAAAGTGCTGCTTCATTTTATAGCGAAGCAGCAAAGTAGCTCTACAAGTTTCCATAAAAGGAAATTTTTTCTGCATATTAAACGTTTTGCCCCACAACAGCCCCACAAGTTTTGATCTGAAATGTCTGTTTTCCAGCACTAATGTGACGGCAGGAAAATATTTCCTGTTCCTTCTTTTACACAGACCTTGCCCTCACTCAGGTTGTTTTCTGGTGATCAGTTTTTTCACGAAGCTAAAGGGTATCGCTGAGAGTCATAGAGGTTGAGGCACTAACCTAGCCTACATTATTGCAATTTTTTCAATAGGCTCTGTGCTGATGAGGGTAGTTATTTGTCCTTTCTCTGCAGTCTTCTGATTTCTTGCTCAGACAGCTCATACCTACCTCACATTTCCTAATTTCCCTGCCAGTCTTGGAGAAAACTTGTCAACTGGGCTCTGACCTTTGCTTTCCTAAAATCATACATCTGTGTGTTCCAGCTTTCCTTTCAACATATGATTTTTTTGTTTGTTTCCTGATTTTGTCTTTTCTGTATACTTCTGAAAAGCAGTGGAAAGAAAGACAAGCAAACCAGACCATTTGCGTGTCGGGCAAGGGAAATGGCATGATTTAAAAATGGTTGAGCTAAAGAAATAGTAAAACCTTAAAAAAATTCTAACATTTGTTGGGATATTTTTGTTTATTTTTGGAGCCATGGAATATCCACGATTTTCAGTGTTTTGACCTTCATTTTGAAGAATGTCATAATTTTGCCAGCAAACTCGGCTGTCAGTATTTTCATTTCACACCTCTTTATAGAAGTTCATAACTGACCTGTAAAATTACACATACCAAGCATATGTGGTCTCAAGCAGGAAAAGATTTAATAAATAAATGCATAAATATAAATGTGTTTGTTTAAAAGTTACAAAGCCACAAAAATGTTAAACTGGTGATTTCAAATGTATTTTACAGTCCTGTAACTTGAAAGCAAGCCAGTCAGACTTTTTTCTTTTAAACTCCAGACGATTAACTTCTTAGTCTTTAATGTGGACTGATGCAGTGCCTGTGGCCATCATGGCAAATAACCACATTATTGCATTTAGGAAATTAGCTACTGTGTGCTTGTGGTAATTTTGTCTCCATTAAAATAGCTCCCAAATTTTAAACAGGAAGACTTTTGCAGGAGTCACTTCTGCTTTTAGATACACACCACCTTTGTGCATTCATGTAGATTCACCGAAGTGTATTTGAAAGGTTCTTTGTCAGCCAGTTTTAATATTAGGAGGCTTTGTGCTGCAGGACGGGGGAAGGGAGGAGGAAAGGGGTCCAACTTTCTGAATGCTGTATGTTTTAGAGGAAAAACATTTCACTTTTAAAAAATTTCTCTAATGATTCTCTTTTCCTGATTCATATCCATATTTAACTGTTAGATGGTAATAGCTCTGAAAGTGTTGTTATGGCACTATAATGTCCAAACTGGAACTTGTAGGGTAAAAATGTTGCTGTGTAAAAGTGATTGTAACATTCGTAAGAACTTCAATCTTCAGCTCCCCACTAGCCTTCTTTCATAAGATGTTGGGACCACCCAGCTATCTCGTGTTTCTGAAAATTTGGCATAAAATTACTTTTTTTTACGAATCATACACCCTTATTTAGTTTTCTCCCAAAAGAGAGCTTAGTGAAGTGCTGTATGGCAAAAACTGTACAAGGTGGAAGAGGGGCAGTGGAATATATGGCAGATTGGTGAAAATATTTTATGCCATGGTCATATTGTGGGTGATAAACTGTTCTACTCTGTTTTGCTCACTAAATAACAATGTGATATAAAAATGCAGAAAAGCAGAACTGACCTTTGGGCAAATTCAGAGAAAGATAGGAGTTTTTTCCAAAGACAGTAGAATGAGGAGCCTCTCCCATACTTTTGTGAGAAATTGTTCCCACTATACAATCTAATCTATTGTTCTGGTTTGGGCAACGCTTCTCCAGGGTATTTCTCACAGTGGCACACTCTTTGGTTATCAGTTTTCTCAGGTCAGTCTCTTGCCAGCCTTTTGTTTTCCTGTTCACACAGGCAGCCCTGAGCAAGATTAAACAGTAGTGGTAGAGATCTCTACCATGTCTATTTTGCTTCCACTTAGGGAACTAAGACTTGAGCAGCTAAAAATTTATTTTAAACCTTTATTTTAAGGGGAGAGGGTGTGTGTAAGAACAAATTTGGCTGGGCCTTGAAGATTGCTGAATGCCCTAATGTTTCAGTTAGCAATGAAATCCTAACCTGACTACGGCTTGAATGGTTTCATGTTTCAGTGAAGACAGTTCATGTAGTTGAAGTCCTAATGTTGCATTAATAAGGTAATATGTTGAAAAGACAAAGGCACAGTGTCTTTAAATAAGCTATAGTGATTCTGTGCTTGGAATACATGACCTTAGGGTGCCATGAAAATCCTTTGAGGGTCTTCCATACCTAAGTCTTTTCACTTCTGTCTTTTAACATTTAACTAATTGATTCATTTAACATCATAGTCATTCTATTACAGATGTGAATTAGCATGCTTTCTTGCCAGAGCTTTACAGGACACACTAATAAATCTCAAGAAAATAATTAGTATAGATGTCATGGAAACCAATCTGGAAAAATATTCTTTATCCCACAACTTATGTTGCAGGACTAAGTAAATATTTGATAACCCATAGAAAATGCTAGGTTTTCCAGCATTCCCTTACCTCTGCCAACCTGCAAAAATAGGACCTTTCTTTAAAATTTATAGGTTTCTTTTTTTCTGTTTTGCACAGTACCACGGTATGGAATGAAGACTAATGTCAGCCTTTCTATTAGACCTGTCCACATCTGCAATAACAAAATTCCAAATGCAGCAAAACCCACCCAATTTTAGATTTGCTAACAGTTTTTATTGAATTTGCTGATTTTAGTGACCAATATACAAAACTTAGCATGTTTGAGGCATTTCTTCACAGTCATTGCACACTGAAGTGCTTGGGGTCTGGATCTGGTGATTGTGCCTCGGAACCTCGTAGCTGGTTTTGGCATTTCACTGGTGCTGAACAGAGAAACAAATATGGCAAGAGATGCAACCACTTCCATATGTCTCCTGAGAACTAGGATTGGTTGCCCCGGTTTGGAAAGGAGTATTCCAGAATGGCAAAGAGATGGTAAGGATGTCCTTTCAGACTCCATATTCCAGAAAACTAAAAAATATTTAACAAACTAGTGCTGGCATTTCATTTTTATGGACATCACATGTATTTCACAGATTTAAAAATCTTTGTTTATTATTTATTTTGATTCTCTTGGCAGAAGTGTTTCACAGACAATGTATAGAAAGTATAAACCCGAGCTCGTTCTAGCAGAAGACCATTTTCACCTTACTATGGGAATTACAGATATTGCATCTTAATACACTTTCTATTCATATTGCAACAGAACTATTTTAACATTATATAAAATAGAGCCTGCAAGTTCAGCTTTGCCATAGTCCAACTTAATACAAAAATACTTGATCATGCCATTGTCTTACTGAAGTACAAAACAGTGCTTGGGCCAGGCAGTACTACTTGAAGATTTTTAACTAAAGGTAGCTAACAACCTGTCCTACAAAGCTGAAATTCAAGAACTTTGGCAAAGCCATATTCATGGAATCAGTTGTCGTGTGGTGTGGAGGAAACAGTTGCTGGCCTCTCAAAATAGGGGGGGAAAATTAACAACTCTATTACTTAGCTATGCATTCCACTTAATAATCTTATTGCACATGGAGTTGGGCCCATACCCCAGAGTCACATTACTTAGAAACTAAGAAGATGAAGAATCTTTATTGCTGCTGGAGAGGAGGCTGCCAGAAATCCTGTGGTTGAATGCCCTGGAGAAAGCAAGAGTTTTTCATTATGCTCAGAGGATTACAAATAAAAGACAGAGGCAAATGCTGTTCTCTCCCCAATACCTATTGATTGGCTGATACACTTAAAGGATAAGGACTGTTTTCTGCAGGCCATGGAACTGAAGGCAGTCATATATAAAAAAAAAAAGTTCTTTCCAGAGCCTGAGTAGGGGACACATATCTGGGTGCTGCTGAAACAGGGCTTTACTAAAAGAGTGGAAGCACAGTATTGTGAAAGCCAGGAGGCTTAATTATCAAGGACAGGTATATATGTCACTCAGATCAACCTCTAAAACAATGTACTTGAAAACTTGGTAGATGATGCTTGAGTGAATTGAATTGAATTGAATTGAATTGAATTGAATTGAATTGAATGAGGGGTTTTTATAATAAATATTTGATAAATTACCTACTACTTAGAAGACTAAATATAAGATATAGAATATATTGTTTGTTTAAAATTAACCCATTTCTCAGATTTTCTCTTTGGGACACTGTGAAAGAGCCAGGGACATTGAATTTTTACTTTTTATTGCTAACATTTTTCTTAAGTGGAGATTTGTTTTGGACAGGATGATCTCCCCTGTGTAGTCTGTTGTCATTGACAGAGTATATATATCTGAACAGAACAAACCCCTAAAACTTCTGTGTGATATAAACGTATCTCATCACTTGCTAATTTATTGTTGATTTCATATCCAATTTTCTTCTCTTCTTTTACTGTTCAGAATTTCCATCGTGTTTCTGGGTATTCAGCTCCTTTGTCTCTCTGTAAATCAGAGGAGCATAAGGCAAATACTTCTATAACACTGATGTAGATTTAAAACTGACCTGGCTCTTAAAAACTGAGCAATATCAGAATTCATGAAATGCAGAGAAAATAAGCATAGAGTAGAGCAAAGGGAACAGTAAGCTAATGAAAGAGAGCAGTATTTCTGCTCTTGCTAGCAGGAACGATGCAAAGGTGGAATTCACCAAAGACCACCAGCGTGCATAAAAGAAGAAAAAAGTATCTTCCAAAACTCTTCCTGCTAAAGTACCATCCACTACCTCCCATCTCACAAAAAGAAAACAGGTCCAGTGTAGAGAAAATTAAAAAAACCCCAACCAATAACAATTGAACAGCCACCCAAACAAACAAACAAATAAACAGGAAACCAAATGTGCTGGGTTTGGCTGTGGTAGGGTTAATTTTCTTCACAGTGGCTAGTACAGGACTATATTTTGTGCTGAGCACAGGGTTGATAATACAGAGATGGTTTTGTTACTGCTGAGCAGGGCTTGCACAGAGCCAAGGCCTTTTCTGCTTTTTGTACTTCCACGCTGGCGAGGAAGTTGGGAGTGCATGGGAGGTTGGGAGGAGACACAGCTGGGACAGGTGACTCAAACTGACCAAAGGGATATTCCAGACCATGTGACATCATGCTCAGTACATACAGCTGGGGGAAAGAAGGGGGAAGGTGGGGACATTTGGAGTGATGGTGTTTGTCTTCCCAAGTCACTGTCACATGTGATGGGGCCCTGCTCTCCTGGAGATGGCTGAACACCTGCCTGCCCATGGGAAGCAGTGAATTAAATCTTTATTTTGCTTTGCTTGTGTACACGGCTTTTGTTTTTCCTATTAAGCTCTCCACACCTCAAGCCATGAGTTTTCCCACTTTTACCTTGCTCGTTCTCTCTCTGATCTCACTGGTGGAACATAAGCAAATGGCTGCCTGGGGCTTGGCTGCTGTCTGGGACTTGGCTGCTGTCTGGGGTTAAACCACGACACCAAAAAACCCCAAATCCATCAATCAAACAAACAAACAAACAAACAAACCAAACACAGTAAAATTTTAGGGTTTGAGTCATCTTTTTATTCTGTTGTGAAGTGTCAGGAAGTGTCAATTCTGTCCTGGTCAGGAGAGAAGAAAATTTTTTTCCCAACAGATTGTTTTCTTAATGTTGCAGTTTGGCTACTTTTTTGCAGAATATTTTACCTAATTTTCATCATAAAGAGCTGATTCAAAACTGATTTCCTATGGAGAATATGCAATTGTAAAGCTAAACTAAGTATCAGAAAATGGAAGCAATTGATTTTGAGGACTCCAATTTATCTGTAGGATTTAAATACAATTGAAAATGTCATGAGTTTTTATATGCAAGTAGCAAGAGACAAAAGAAACAAAGATAAACTGATGCATAAAGTGAGAAAAGTCTTTAGGGCATTAGACAAACTCAGAATAACAGGAAATAATCAAAAGTCAGTCAACAGGCCAAATAAATCTTCAGAAAAGGAAACTACAGACTAAATTTGAGGCAGTTTAAGGAAGGGATGATGGTAGATATAACATGTTTACACAAGAAACTATGAAATTATAAAACAAAATATGAAATTAATAGTATTGGTTAAATCTCCAAAGGTTTGGAGGTGTTTTTTCAGCCAGAATAAGCATCAAAATTTTGGCTGCTTTTCCAAATCTCCTCGTGGTTTCAGGAAGTTGACAAACAAAATAAAACAAAACAAAGAAACAAAAAAAACCTACACAAAGGAAGAATATACACAAGCAAGAAATCCTTGCACTTTCTTATTTCAAATGTCTCCTCCTCCATGTTCTGGTATATTTGTTAATGCTTCCCAGAGGTACGTAAAAATTGATAATAACCCTAACATTTCTTTAAAGACCTTGATTCCTAGGTAGCTTTTGAGTTATGAAGGTTTACTTGCACATGTCCTTCTTCCATAATAACTAGGTAATTTTTAAAACTTCTAGTTGGGGAAATATTTATGTTATTACCAAATATATTGATATATGCAGACAAAGTGGATAATTGATATTGAGAAAAGTGGATAGTTGAGGAAAAGTAAAACATTCAAATTTTAGCATGATTCTTTTTTAATGGAAATGAGGGGACAGGATCAATCCAAATAACAGCAAATGCTTGATTTGTTGTCAGAAGATGAAAATGCAATGAACAGTTGTAAATAGAGCTGCACAGGAGAAAAGGAAACCAAATGGATTACATATGCTTCATCTGACTGAATTATGGGTGACACACGTATTACAGGGAAGGCTTCAGCAGAGTAGCTCTCCTGTTAAATGTGCAATTAGACTCTTACAGGCTGAACCTAGAGAGCATTGTGATCAGAAGTCCTGGGTTGCCAGTTATTCTCACAACATCTCTTTGGTGCATGTCCAGAACACTCCCAACATTCCTTTGCCTGCATTTCCAGGTTTTACCCCACTACAGAACATGGATTACCTGGATTCAGACAAAGATTTTGTTCTTTGTTACTTGCAGTGACTCAGCTGAATTTGGGACAGTAGCAGGAGCTAAGAGGAGCCAGTAGGAATCTGAGAACGTCAAGATTGTGCCCCTAGATTGTGCCCCTATATTTTGTGTAGCGAATGGGTTTGGAGATGCTAAAGGAGTTTTATCCACTCCTTTCTCCCCCTTAGAGTTTTCCGAACATTTGCCTTTTTTCCCTTTTTGGGATAGAGGCATAGGTTACTAAATCTCCAGATATAGTTGTATGTCTGCACTTCACACTATCTATGCATTTTACTGTGTGGAATGTGGACTATCTCTCTACCTAAAGTAGAGCTATAGGTACTCCAGATAACATTGGTCCTTCCCATTATCTGTATTTATATTTAACATACTTGCCAAAGCTTGTAGCTGCCTCCTTTTACTACTACGCAAGAATATCTTTTAGGATACTTTGTAATAAAAGTGTTTATATACAAGACAAAAATTGTGTACTTGAATGGCTTATCAGCCATCTAATTTCTTTTTACAGATAAATGTTGTATTTACTTGATTTTAAGACTGCTGGAAATGTAGCTCCCAATCCAGCACTGTCTATATTGCAGTCTTCTGTTCTAGTTGGAACTAGGTGATCTTTATGGTCCCTTTTGACCCAAACTGTCCTATGATTCCATGCTCTGCTGCTCTGAATTATTCTATAAAGGAATCCTTCTCTCCTACTGCTGGCTATGTAACAAGTTTCTGGAGGTTAGCATCCCAAATTCAGTGCCTAAAATCAGTCAGTGCAAATGTCCCTCTTAACACTATTTCTGCTGGGAAGTACGGAGAGCAACTGCAACACAGGGTATTTTTCACATGCTCCCAAAGTACTTTGTACCAGCAGTAAGAAGGATAGCTTCTGCTCAGAAAAGGAGGCACACTGGATGCATCTGCTGTAAAATCTAAGGAAACATCTCAAACAGGAAAGAGGTGAGCCCCGGAAGGAAGGAAAATGCAGACAGCAGACAGAAAAACACTGACGGTTTCCATGAACAGGAAAATGACATAAGATTCAAAGTGAGGCCATGTTTAAAGCCTGCACATATTTCCATAGCTCTTGCCAGATATCAGCTCTAGGAACCTGTAAACAGCAAAGACCACATCTTAGTTTTGGCTTTGTTAAACAACTCTGTCCATGAGGTTGTTAAAGGACTAGGAAGGAACTTGAAAAATTTAAAGAGATTATGGTGAGTGAGCATATTCTCAAAGTATCTAGCAGCAAAAGCCACAAATTTAAGCACATGAGTTAAAGAAGGATTGATGATTTCAAAGTGAAAGAGGGTATGCAGTCACTTGTAGCCAATTTAAAGTTATTTTTGGTGAGAGCTCTACTTTGATTGCACTCCTGGATTTACTGTTGTTGCAAACATGTGTCCTGTATTTTGTACGTCTGTTTTCCCAGATGCTTAAAATCTATTCACCAACCAGACATATTGCAGAGAAAAATTCATCCTCTGTAGGTAGAATTCTTTAATATATGACATTATACATAGGTTTCATTCATTTATACTTTCAACTGCTGAACATTTTCTTGCTACTGACTGAAAACTTCCATTGTGAATTATTTTAATTGTAATTTTTTCTACTTCTAATAACACAGTTTGAGTCGAAATCGGTGACATCTATATGACCGGATCACAGGTCCACTAACTCCCTGCTGTGAGTGCTGTACAGTTGGCAGGTTAGCTGTTAGACTCTTGAAAAAAAAGCACAGGGAATTAAAGATGTCAGAAGTTGGAAATCGGTGAGGCACAGAGTAAACAGCTGAACTTTAAGAAGACTTTAACAGACGTGAAACAGCTGTGTTCCTGAAAGATCTTGAAGAGGCACAGGATCCATCCAAATGGTCTATATACAGAACTTTACCTAACAGATAATTGGAAGGCTCATTCTCTTCAGGGATATTTAATGTGAAGTAGACTTGTGAATGGCACTCTCCATGTCTGTAGCACAGCTGCATAGTGGTGGGATCTCTCCAGGATTCAGAAAATTTTTGCCAATTTGTATAATATTCAACCACCAATTCTGTGAATCACTGTGGGCTAACTGGAGGCTAAGGGAATTTCATTTCTTACTGTCGCTCACTTGAAAGTTAGACTTGGCCTTGAGAGTATTCCAGTCATAGAAGAAAGTAGCCATCGCAACAAAAAGCTGAACAATCATTTGTGGCCGATTTTGACTATTTTCTGAAATAAAGAGAATTTGGGAACAAAACTACAACAAAATATATGTTATTAATTTATAAACTACAGAACAAAGTGCGGCTTTCTATTCTTTCTATTCTTTCTATTCTTTCTGTTCTCATTTCTTTTTTGTCATTTTTTGCAGGTAAATATTCATAAAATATTCAGCAACAATCTCATTATTTTTAACTAGAATGTACTATGGAGACAGCTGAGAAGCAAAGAGATTTCTGTCAGACTGTAGTTTGTCTTCAAATGCAGTGTATATTGCCTTTATTATTGAGAGATGATTTTGCTTTTCAGGATCAGTGTGAATACCTAATAATAATGGCCCATAACATCCAGACCCAGGCAACTAAGGACTGCATGCACAGCCTTTTTTTTTTACCCCTTCTCACAGTCTTTATTGCTCTAATTTGTCTGATATTTTAAATACCGTATGATTGATTTAACACTCCTTTCCAAGTAGTGCGGAAAAGGTTCCCAGTGTTCAATGATTTTTTCCCAGGACTGGTGAGATTAGCCTACTAAGGACATGTGCTAACTTTTATTAGACTCCGGAGAAGAAATGAATTTCCATTTGTTGCATTTCTCAGTCTTCAAACTTGGGAAGGCCAGCCATACAAATGTAATTTTGCTGGCTCTTTTGTGTACAAAGAATCCAATCATACAAACACTTAAACCCATGCTTGGCTTTATACACATGAATAGTCCTATTAAACTAATCTTTTACTATTTTAAAGGTGAAAAAAAATTGCCATTTAGAACTCTCCAAAATTAATGCTACTATTGTATTTTATAATTTAATGAACACAGAATTCAAATATACTTAAGGTTTAATTACAGGCTTGCCATTGAAAGAGTCTCAGAGAAGAGTTATAAAGATATTCCAGTAATCTGGAACTCATGGTAAACTCATTATGTTCCTTGACATGGAGCAAATTTATGCCACATTATCTGTAATTTTACATGAAACCTACAGTGCATTACAGCATCTAAGTAAAATGAAAGAAGGTAAAGACTATGCAAACAAAACAACAGACTTTCACATGGTCTTAGAAAGCTAACACCTTTGCACATGTTTGCTAAGGTAAATACAATTGCCTTGAAAGATGTCTGAGGTAAACAGCCAAATCCTCTTTCAGTGATCATAAGAATACATATGAAATATAACTCCAGCCGAAGAAGAAATTTAAAACATAATAAAAACCCAGGAAATGCTACTGTGAAAGCAAGGGGACTCTACAACAGGAAAAGCTGTGTGACTATTCTCAGTCAGAGAGTTTTGATGCAACAGCACCTGTAAGTCCAAATCCAAGTGCATAAACAACTGCCATACTGCCTAACAAAGAAAGGATCACGATAACAAGGATGGATGTTGGTAGCACACGCTGCGAACTCCAAATCAGGTCAGAAAGCACATGACAATATTGGACCTATGAAACTGCCACCAAAGCAAGCTAGGCAGCATAGCAAACAATGATATATCCCCCAAAGTCTATACACTTGCATTCTGGATGCTGATGTTTAAGCATAAGGGCTCTGTCAGGCTGGAATGGATGATACAGAGAGTTTTAATAGTTACATTTCTGTTGCTGCAGCAAGAAAGCTAATAACTGAGCATCAGTAAAGAACGCTTTCATTATTTTGTTTTTGGGGGGGTGGGACTGGGACTTATAAAGGTCTGGTTTTTGTTGAAATTAGCTGTTATTAAGACTGTTTCTCAAATGTTTGCATAACATGGAATTGGATAAATGGTTATATTAGGAGGTGATTCAGGGTATTTCAGAAAAGTGTTTTTGTAATGATCATATGCATTGCTTGAAAAGTCTCAAAATTACACTGCCTTATGTTACAAAAAGCTTATTCTTTCCATAATGGTAGCTTGATAACAGGTGGGTGGAAGGAGTTTGTTTTCTGTAGTTGTTCATTATGTCTTGAGGTAAAAGAGCTATTGAATTGTATGCACAAAAAGTATACATCAAGAAATGGTAATCTGCATTTTGGTCATTATTCATTAATACCACACACAGCCACTTGTTGAATCAAAAGCAACATTGGGCACTTCTTCTGAACTTGATATACTATAGAATCTGACATGTCTGGGTCTAAATGGTATTTCTGTCCATGTAAGCATCCCAGCAAACAGATTCAGAATGCATCTTCTCAGAACCATGTGTATAAAGTTGGAAGGGATCTCTGGAGGCTGTCTAGTAAATTTCCCTGCTCAAAGCAGGGCCAGCTGTAGCAGGTTGTACCTCAGGACTGTATCTCTTGATACCACTCCCAGCCCTTAACCACGTGGGCCTTTGCTGGACATGATTCAATAGATCCATGTATTTCTGTGCAGGGGAACACAGAACCGGACCAAGCAACTGGATGTATCACCTCCCTCAGCCCACTGGCAGCACTCTTCCCAATGCAGTCCAGCAGGTTGTTTGCCTTCTTTGTGGCAAATACACTTTGATGGGTGTCCACCAGGAAACCCAGGTCTTCTTCTGCCAAGATGCTTTTCAGCCAGTAGGCCACCAGTGGATATTGGTGTCTGGGGTAATTCCTCCAAAAGTTCAGGACTTTGCAATTCTCTTTGTTGAAATTAATGATGTTTCTGTAGGCCTCTTTCTCCAGCATTTTGAGCTCCCTCTGAATGGTAGCACAACCGCCCGAGTCCGTCAATTCCCCCAGTTTTACATCGTGTGCAGTCTTGCTGCGGGTGCGTTCCATCCCACCAGCCAGGTCATTTACAATGTAGTGAAACAGTACTGGCCCAGGATCAGGCCTGCGGGTACATCACTGGGACTGGGCTGCAGTTGGACTTTGTGCCACTGCCCACAAAACTTTGAGTCCAGCAGTTCGGCCAGTTTGCTATCCACCTCCTTGCCTGATTATCTAAACCATACTTCATCACTTTGTCAATGAGAATATGATGGAAGACAGTGTCAAAAGACTTGCTGAAGGTGAGATAAACAATATCCACTGCTACCATCATCCATTAAACTAGACATTTCATTGTAGAAAGCTATTGGGTTGGTCAGGGATGATTTTCCCATTGCGAAGCCATGGTGATTAGTCTCAATCACCTTCCCTAAATTCCTGAGCCTTTTACTTTGAAAAGCACAGAAAGGTTTATGAACTTCACCTGCATAATTGTGATTAGTTTATAGCTGTTATGACATGGTAATTGTAAAATTGTTATACCTGCCAATCTCAACATTAAAACTATGATCCTGATGTAAGCATGGAGTCTGTGGTTAACAAAAAAATGAGAGCAAGATGAAGTCCAGACATAATTTATACTAAAAGATGGGTTTGGAAATGCTATTTGGAAACTAGTTGTCTATCTTTTGAGGCTGGCTAGATATTAGAAATATTTTCTTTCTCCCTTTTGCTGTAGAAGTTTAAGATTAGCATGACGTGTTTGGCCACAACTCAGCAACTGAATCAGTGAAAGACTATGATCTCTTCATAAGGTTGCTTCCCTAATCTGTCTAATCAATGTGGTAGTATTCCTGCAATTTTCTCTCAGCCAGCAGCTGAATGCTTGAGCAATGTGTGATTGTGTGCTTGCAGCAGCACAGAAAGTTACATTGCAAAGAAAAAAATAAATCTTTTCAAATTAAGATAAATGTTGTTTATATACCATTGGAAAGGGTCTGGTTAGTTCAGTTATTAGAGTTATTTAGAACAGGTTGCAAACCCATTCTATAAAAACATTGTCACATTTTTCCTCTCTCCTTACCGTTTAAAACAGAACAACAAAACTATCTTGATGTTTCTTTTCTTTAACTATTTCTAACTGTGTACAATATATTTACAGACTGACTACCAACTGTAAATCAACAGTTCAGAGAGCTCTACTCTCCCTTGTATTTGCTGACTTCTGTCTGAAGAGTCTGTTTTCTGAAACAAATTTCTTTTTTCCCCTGTATTTGCTGTGTTATTGGAAATCTGTCTGCCAATACAGCCCAGTGTCTGTAAGTATTTTCAGGATGAACCCTCTATTTTGGGTTCATAATTCAAATGTTGCCATTATTCTTAAGCTGAATTGACATTAATTTCTTAGCCAAAGAAGAGTTTCCATAATCACCCTTAACTATGGTTTATTTTCTTTTGAGAACACACAGTATTTGGACAAGGGCAAGTTTTCTGTAATAACAGAAACACTGAATATTGCTGCATTTAGATTCCACTTCTCTATTCTTGAAGCACCAATCAAGCTGATTTTTCAGTCTTGATACTTTATTTTGAGAATTAATTCATACTGCTAGTCTTAAATGTGGTCTAGATAGCATGGTTTGAAATTCCTTGAAAAAATCCTGTTCAAATAAAATTACAAATGTTTAAGTCCGTATTTTTATTCTGAGAGTCCCAAGGTTTGAAATTTTATCTTATAAATGAGGTAATATTTCTTTCCTGACAAGAAATATGCAACTTGCTTTGCCTAGGGAATTGTGTTCATGTGAGTTAGAGTGTCTCCCTGAGATTTTGTATCACAGATTAGTTATTAAAGTTTAAAATATCTTTGCAAAAGAGCACCACTGTTTTGGTGATCTTAGTGTGCTTATGTCATCCTCCTGATATAGCTTCCACCTTCAGTGGGAACTGATGGTTCAATATTCAAATATTACCTTTTCCTTAGTGACATCCCTCATTTAATGTCTCACTTCTGATAACATTGGCAACAATATGTAAGATGCCACGTAATATTGTACTACAACTTTTCTTGGAACTTGTGTGTTGTAAAGGGTTTCAGAAGTGTAAAAAGGAAAGGGAGTTGACCTCAGCCTTTCACGTGTGGACATCTTTGAAGCTGTTGGACACACAAAGCAGTAAGCAGGTGATCTCTTATGCAATGTTTGTGAAAATTGTCTATCTGCAGATTTCAGCCCATGGCTGTTGGATTTCTTCTGATTTGGTGAAGTGTGACATCATGCAGAGGAAAAAAAAAGAGCTGAAACTCACTGCTGCACGGCAATTCTTTACTAAGAAACAGTATTAATAAGAAACAACTCTTAAGTAGTCATCCTTATTACTGAGCAGAATATGTATAGTCATAGTCTACGAACTGATATTCTTTCATTGTTTCACAAGGTCTGTCTATACATTATCTTTCTCTATGACAGAAATAAGTGCTATCAATACAAATTGAGGACTATTTTAATTTTGTCTTTCATTGCCTGCTTGGCTGGTTACAGGCTTTACTGGAAGAAGGGATACTTTTGAATCCAGTGTAAATGTAGGTGAGATAAATTCCTGAAGATGCACTGAGCTCTAAAGCTGCGCACATTCAGCAGAGCTGTTAAGTTGAGGATCACCAGGGATGGGGATCAGGCAGGGCAGTGCAGGGGCCAAGGCGGACAGCAAGGCAGCTGGCACCATGCCTGCTCCAGAAGGATTCAGGCAGCAGGACCCCAAGCCTGGGTCGGGTGTATTTGGGGCACTGGCATTTTTCTACCCACGGGCACAACTCCCTCGTGGGTGACTACAACATGAATCTCCCTGGGGAGAGAGAGAGAGCAAGAGGTGACCACCCAGGGCAGCCTTTGAAAAGTTCTTTTTTTTTTTGTCATATCTACTGATCCTGTGCTGATTTTAAGAAAATTAAAACACAGCAGAAATAGACAAGTCAATGCCTCTTTTTACTAAAGCTTAGGTCTCCTGTTGGAGAAAGATCATCATCTGTCTGTTACCCTGCTAGATAAGAACACTGACTCCAAAGGGCATTTACACAGGTCTCCTAAATTCCAGGCACTCATTGCAATAACCAGTGGATGCAAGGCATGTGAAAATCTTTTATTTATTTTCTGAAGAAAAATGCCTACAGTAACATATCCCTATAAAATTTTCAGTACTGAGAAAAATGCATACTTACTTTTGCCAGACAAGATCTAGCTTTGTTTAAAAAATGTACATAAGTATGCATGTGGTTAGCTTTCGTAGAACAACAAATAAATAAATGCAATGAGGCCAGATTTTCTACATTAAATGCCATTTCCTGCAGTTCTTTTAACGGACAAGCCTTTTGCACATGAGGAGGAATTCAGACATTATATGTAAGCAGAGAGCAGAATCTTACAATCATTTTTACTGAGCAGCAAACAGATATATTTTCTTGTCATATGAACATCACTTGGCTTATTTCACTGTTTTAATTTTTCGTTCATCAACAAAACAAAAAAAATCCAAAACCATCAATCATCAAAAAAAGAAAAAATCATCAAAAAGTATTCATGCTGTGTTGCATTGTTATTTTCACTTGTAACTAGAGTTACTTTTGTGCTCTTTAGTGATTTTGTCAATATTTCATGTTGTCTCTCTAAGTAGGTAAAGGAGGCCTTGGAGATATTCAAGTGTGAAAGGAAAGGTGAAACAGGTATTATAACTGAAAGTTGCTAAAATGTAGTGTGTAAGCAAAACATTAGAATAACTTACTATAATTTGTGTGATAGGAAGAGGACACAAAACATCAGACACTTGTTAATCATCAGCAATTCAGAACCACAACTCAGACCAGAGTAGGATACTGATAATCATTTGCCACAATATACCTACTTTCAAACAGGGAAAAAAAAAAGAGTTGGGGGCAGAGGGAAAAAGCTCTAAAGCATCAACCCATAATTCCTCTGAAGAAAAAAAATAATGCCAGGTGGTTATTGCATGTGGGATATTTTCTTAAATTTGGCTAGCATCCAGTAACAAAATTTCATTTTATTTTCTCAAAGAAATATAAATTCACTTGTCTACCCAGAAAGTCTTGCAATTAACAGAAGGTAACTGAATTTGGCTCTCAATCTGCTTGTGAATTTGTGAACTTAAAACTAGCAACTGCTTAGATATCTTTTTCGTGACCTTACAGCGTTTACTTATGACAAGAAAACACATCACCAGCTACTACTGTGTATTTTTGGGGCCAGTTCCTCAAAGCTTGAAGCAATGGACAAGGGAAATAAATTTTAAATGGAATTTTATTCTGTTGCTGCCAGCTCTGAAAATATAGCTGTTAACAGAGAGACATCAATCAGCAACTGTTTCTGCTACTAGACAAATTCTTGGTCCAACAATATTTTTATGAGCAAGTCAATGTTGATACCATGTCTTTCCTGCAACGAATTTCAGATGGGATAAGTATTGGTCTAGCAATAAATAATAAAGACAATTTTTTTTTTTCCCCCTGAAAACTGGCCTGAGTTGGCTGTTTAAACCCATATGGTCCAGGTCAGAAGTTGTGCTACAGCTGATGCATATGAGGACAATGACTCCAGGGTGTTACTGCGGGATAGGAAACCTGCTGGAAAGCATTGTCTCTGGAAGTGCTTTGGGGTAGCTGATGACAGCATGCAGTGCTGCAATCAAGAAGGCTAAGGTCAAATTTCAGAATATAAAGGAAGTAAAAGGGTGTGACGGTCACCTAGATCTGAATATCTAGCCAGTCATAAGGACATTCAATTCTCTGAGGAGCAAGGTGACTTATTTATTTTACACATACAACTACCTTGGGCCAGAGACCTCATGCAAAAGGGGCAAATTATTCAGTCTGGATGAGAAATGTGTAACAAATTTCAGTGGCTGGAAGTAGGCAATTATAAAATGTTGGGGTTTAGCACTGAGAATTCGAGTGAAAAGTTACTATCAGGAAACTGGGAGTCAGTTTTCTCTGAAATTATTGAGATGTGAATTTTAATCTGTTTCCAAGAGAAAGTTTATGAATTTTCTGTAAATATCTAAGGTAGGTAGTGTTAATTGTTCCTTCCCAATTTGAACCTTCAACTTGAAAATACTCTTTCATGGGCCTTAATTGTGTTGCTCTCAGCAACATCATGGAGCTTCCTGCAATGCACTAAGCAAAATGTCAGTATTTTTAGACAACTAACCAAATGGTCAGGAACACTTTTATTTGTTTTTTCTCTTCCCCCTACTGTGTAGTTGATTTGAACAGTTGACCAGAAGGCTTTTGGCAGCATTTTCTGTCTTTTCCTCTCCTTGTAAAGAGGCTGGTGGAAGTACAGTCAGTGGAGCAAATACAACATAGCTGTTCTGATTTTTTCGTGTATTTAGAATTAAACTGACCACAATTTTTGACTGTGAAAGAATGCTTCTAGCACATTCATTGATACAGTTTGGAAGTTCTTATCTGTGTTGGAATATTATGCTTGGTGATACCTATGAAGCCTCCTCATTTATGAACATTAATGGGACTGGTTTTTCCCTTTTTTCCTCTCTGTGGTCAACAGATATGTAGAACTCAAAAACTGTAAATAATTATTCTGTCATTATTAGATTCATTATAGAATCACCTATCAGATAAAGTAAAGTAAAATCTACGGTATTCAGAAAATCAGACTGGATAGCCTCATCTAGAACTGCATGTACTTATTATGAATGTTATTATATATATTCCATAGATAAAGAATCTTTAAAATAATCTGGAAAGATAAGAAGCTCATAAAATTATACTAATTTTCAAGGATGAAAAGTGATAGAAAGATAGAAAGATGCTTGTAGTGGATGAATTCTTCCTGTTGAGAGAGGACTTACTCCAGAAGAGATTTTATTCATTTTAACAGTTACTTTCAAATCCGGGCACTATTTTTAATGAAAGGTTGGGTATGTTAATAAGATCTGATACATTATTTAGGGTCTTTAAATAATATAAAATGCTTATCTTAATTCATACAATTCCTTTTGAAGAGTATCAATATTCACATTTGTTCAATTACGCATATGAAAAAAGCTGCCGTCTTCAAAACATTCTCAGCAATGACAACCAGAATAGCTCTTTGACTCTCCTACCTGCTCTACTTCTCATGTTCATGTTAGATTTAGAGAGAGAATTTCAGATATATGTGGCAAGGCTTACCAGTACAAGTAATAGCTGATTAAGACAACATTAAATCATTGTGGAAATCAAGTATAACTAATTTGCTGTATGCAAGAGAAAAATACATGACAAAAGAAGGTTTCACTTTTCACAATATTTGCAGCTAGGCTGAAAAGTACAGGTTTTCAAACATAAGAAACATCAGCATTAATAAGAGGCTATGGAATTCACAAAGGATTATTTGTTATTTTCCCCCCACCTTATGATGTTCTTTCTGCTTTTATTCTGCCATCTACCTTATGTTCAAATCAATACCATCTGGTCTTTAGAAACACACAGACTTGTAGAAATCCTGACTAATTTTCCTTCACAAGTGGGTGAAACAAAAAAATCGTCTTTCAATCCATAAAAGAAGGACAGACCGCATTAGGTTTACAAAGTAAAAAAAAATCCATTTTGTGCCTCTTTAAGGGAGTCTTTATCCTTACAGTCCATGCTCACAAAGTAGCTATGGGAGTTACTTTTCACATAACTTTCTCCACCTCAGGATAACAAGGTGACTTGTATGCCTGTGACTTCCTTTGTTTTAAAAATGCCAGTGTGATAATTCATCACCATTTGGAAGGGTTTACAAAAAGGCATATTTTTAGAACAATTAGTTTCCTGTGATGTAATGGGCATTTGAGTAGTGTCACGTTTTGGCTAGTTCACTAACTTAAAAACAAAACATTCAATAGATGATTTATGAGTGTAGGATTTCCTTTACTCTCCAGAACATGATAGTCTCCCCATTTGTTCTCAACTGGAGATTGGAATTTATGATTTATAGTTATATTATTTCAATTTTAATATTTGTCTAAAAGATGAGAATTACCAAGAGGGACACTTTCTCCTCCAGCTCTGTCAGTGAAGGAGCACTGGAATTGCTCTGGCACACTGCAGTCATTCAACAAATGTGTAGCACGTTTGCATGAACTAATTGCCCCATATAGCTAATAATGACCTAACAAATTTTAGCTCTTCTTTAATGATGAAGTAGATATCTGTCACACCTGGAATCACTGCTCTTTGGGTATATATATAATATTGATTCTCTCAGCCCGAATCAAGGCCACACGCTTGATTTCAAAATTAAACCAAAAAAAATATTAGAAAAGGTTGCAGTGTCAATATCTAAGAGTTCTGTGTGCAGGTTGCTCCATTGTTCTAGTTTCATATGCTTTATAATTACATCAAGTTATTTAGAATAATGTGATCTGGGGGTTTGGGGGCTTTTTGTTTGGTTGGTTTGGTTTGTTTGCTTGCTTGGTGGAGGTTTTGGTTTGTTTTCAGTTTTGTTTGTTTGGGGGAGCTGTTTGTTTATTTGGGGATTTTTTGTTGTTGTTGTTCTTTTAATATTGTAAGTAAATAAGTGTATTTTCCCTGAGGCTTCAGAAATGGAGTTATCTGGAGGCAGTATGATGGATTTACTCGCATATGCAGAAACATACTTATGGCTGTGGCTGCAAGTTTGTGCCTGTCATTTACGAAATTTCAAACAAATGGCAAAAGCCTGAAAAATCATGCTATTTCAAGTGGATCTCTCAGAGCACAAGGCTGATGCCACAGGTACCATCTTAGCCATTGAGTTCAGTACCCTGCAGTCACAGACCCATAAGTCTGGCACTAAATACCAGAGGATCCACAGAAACCTTGGACGTGCTGTGACACACCTGTGGTCATGAACTATAAAATTAACATCCATAAGAAATTTAAGACTGAAAAGAAGATTTCTGAATCCAAATCTGGCAATCAATTCAACTGTGAACAGAGGGAAAAGCATATCAAATAGGCGAGTGATAAATTCCAATGTTAGCAAGACCCCCACGTCACACACTATCTCTTCTCATAATTAATCTCAAAAACATCAGAGGAAACAAACTCACCCACAATGTTTCTTTCCCTGGCAATGCATCTAAAGCATAAAGGTTTTCACAGCCCTGTGGGCAGTCAGCAGAAGCACCAAAATTATATATCAAGCAATATCAACGTAGCAAAATATCAGACAGCAAGTTCCTGCTTCATGTTGCATTCTCTGACAGATTCCAATACATCACAGGCATAAGAATTCACCTTGCAATTTTATGTTCCATCTTCAAGAATTATTTTCTGTCATGTAATTCATCCTATAAGCTTGACTATCCCTTCATCTGTAACAGACAATACATAGTTTAGTTGCAATTTTTTCCATTGCATATATTCTCCTAGAATTTCTTGCTAATTTTGGAATACAGAATTTGAATTGAGTTGAAGCAAATTTTGTTTGAAAAATTATGAGATCCTTTTCTTATATGTTGGTCCTTTTAATGCCCCTTTTATATCGTTATTGCACTTTGACTTTAATGTTCTATTAGTAGAACCTTTTTTTTTTTTTAATTATTGGTCTTATACACTTTTAAGAATTGAAAGGTCGTACCAAACTGGCACTTATTTGAGATTTTTTTTTCTGATAAAACCTTTCTTGGAATCTGCGGTAATTTTCCAGATGACCTGGAAAGAAATTTAAGGCACAGAAATGCGACTTATCTGTTTAAGTGGTTACAAAACTCCTTCTAAAGAATATATGATATCTATAATGATGCCATCACATTCCATAGGTTGAGGAAAAGTTGGTGGCTTGAATTGTCCAGAGCTGCATAGGATCAGCAACGTTTGATTTTGAGATGGTTGGTAAAATTAATATCTTTATGTTATATTTTCATTTTTTCAAGATTATAAAGTCTATAGATAGGCAGATCGTTCATGATCTAAAATTATACAACACACTTATGCTGGTTATGTACTTAGAACACAGGAATTTTGCAAATATTAAAAGTATAATTTCTAGTACACCGAGTTGTGTAAAAACATCTGTGTGGGACTGATCAGAAATACTCCTGGACAGCAAAGAAGTTTTTGTGGCAGTCCTATACATGGGCACCCACTTTAAGTCAAACAGGTTTTGTAATGTTAATGCAATTGCAAACACAGTTTTGCTGTGATTTCATTTAACTCTAGCATCTGTGTTTGGTTGACTTGAATCACACTCACGTTTCTCAAGTGAAACCACAACCTATCCAAAGCCAGTTTATTAAAATCTTTGTGTTCTTCTATAAGTTTCTAAGCAACTTACAGAACACAAATCAAAAATTAGGTGGGGTTTCAAGCCAGGATTACTACAGGGAGCAAGCAAAATTTGGTCTTGTGTGATTGCAAAAGTTCATAAAATTCCCTCAGAAAACGCTTGAAAATACTTAAAAGTCTTGCATCTGCTCATCTTGGTGTTACAAGAGGTGCTGCACCTCTCTGAAACTCTCATTTGAAAATTGCATTTTGGTTTCTAGGCTGCTTTGACACCTACAAAGACTTTACTGAAAGGTTAATACAATACATGGTCACAAAAATGATTAGAAATTGTGATGAAAATCTCTCTTTGAAAATCTTTGTTCTGAGTTTACAAGATGTACTAGAGTTTGGAGGAATTATTTGGGGAATATTTACATCATTTTGGTACCTGCTTTTTAGAGGTTTTGGGTTTTTTAATGCATTGCTTAAATTATATTTGTGTTCTGGCTACACAAATGGCTGCATCAGTAATGTGTTTTCTAGGCAAAGAATCACAGCATGGGCAAAGGTATGAGGAGCAGGAGAATGAGAAAGAGTTATTTCTTAGGATTTTTCTGTCAAGACATGGTTTTGTAAGCTGCCTACCTATTGCTTATTGCTATTGTACACCATTTCTATTCTCAGATATAGTCACTGATACTTTAGAATTTAAAAGCCTACAAGGGACCACTATAATTTTCTTCTATCTGATCTTGGTTTCAAGATCTTGCACAGCAGGAAACCAGCATTTTTCTGATCATTGCACAGATTAATTGAAGTCTTTGCTACTCTACCTCTTCCAACCTGAATTTGAGTAGCATGTATCTTCCAGCTGTTGTATTTTCTCATGTCTTCCTATGCCATTGAGCCATTTATAATCAGATATCACCTTTCTTTTACAATATCTTGTCACAAGCAAAACAGAATTGGATTTAGCTATGCCTTCTTATGCTATAGAGCGACTTATAAGCAGATATCACTTCTTTTCCATATGTCACAAGCAACCATCTTCAGTTGGAGAAACATATTTGACTCACTGTCAGTAAACATAAACTTCTGATCATTGATTTGAATGTTTGAAGTGGGGGAAAAGAAACCCAGAAGTATTTATGCAAGTACTTAGATAAACATCTATTCTTCCCTTTTCTCAGCCTTAACTTTTTGTATGTTTTCTGCAAATTGTGCTCAGTCCATCAGAGTTCACCCAACCAAGTGGGGGTGGTATAGGAGGCTGAGATGCTCTGTCCGGCTTTTCCTTGTTCTATGCTCCATGCTTTCTTTCTGCTGGCTGATGTTTCACAGATTTCTGACACTCCACATGTAACCGTTTCTGCAACTCTTGTTCTTGCTCCAGTGACAGTCATCCGTGGGCTGCAGGTCCTTCAACAGCATGTACTCCAGCTGCCACTGTCTGCCAGTGTTTCTCTGTATTATGTCCGAGCAGGACACGACTTTCTGTTCTGATTGGATATACTTTAGCATGGAGTTCTAAAGTTTTTTGTTTTTTCCACTGGTGCTTAAAAGGATTTCAGTGTTAACTGCAATGGCTTCCATTTCTCCTTCCAGTCAGGTCACAAATGTGACTCCCTACTTCTTAAACCTTTATATTCTGTCTTTTATACAATATATGCAATAATACACACTAATTAACTCACTATTGCTGCTTTTTCTGGATAAAAAACTAGACTAAGCTATTTAAGGGTCTCAAGGCAAGGCCTGTCGTCCAGACATCAGACTTTAATTGTTCTTATTTTCACAGGATCACAGAATAGTCTGAGTTGGAAGAGACCCAGAAGGATCATCAAGTCCAACTCTTTAGTAAATGGCTCATACAGGTTTCGAACCCACAGTGCTGGCATTCTCAGCACCGTGCTTTAACCATTTTCAAGTCCTTTCTAACTTTTAACCATCATTTTTAAAGTATTGACAGTGAATGTGACATGCTGGTATACTCCTATTTACAGTGTGTAGAAATGCCAATCTCAGTATTCAGATTTAAAAGTTTACCTACTAGGATATCTGCCATTACTGTGGTTGCTGCTTTGGTGTGTAATATAAACTGAGATTGATGTCCTGTGATTTACCTACAATTAGCACCACATTTTTCCCTTTCTAAAGAAAAACAATTCACCATTCTTGGGACAATTGGAGTGTCCTGTAGAAGTTCTTTATTCCTACTGTTTTATGTTTTTTGCTGCTTGATTTAGAAGCCATACTTAGTAAGACTGATAATTCATTGCTTGAGGGCTTGCAGCTGGGGTAAAAACTGTCTTACCCTGCAATTTCAGTTGTGCAAATAGGTTGCAAACAATGTCACTTCTATTTCACTTTTTGACAATAAAACCAGGGATATTAAAAATGTTTCACACCAGTCTTATGGGTTCAAACAAGAGCAGCTTTGCATAATATGAAGGTAATAATCCTCTCAAAGACCACAGGAAATGTTTGCTAGCCTTGAATTTCATTAGACAGCTTGCAGTGAACTCAGTTAGCATTAAGCACCAATTATGGATAACTATTTTTCAGAGATTTAGGGAGAAAAACTATCTAAATTATGCTTCAGCTTGGCTTCGCAGGACCACTTGTAAGTTCAATGCCTCTAGTTTAAACATAGCAATATAACTGCTAGCTTGTGACATCCGTGAGCTGTAGCTTGCTGGAGGCTGGTGGAGCATTTCTGTCACTGTAGACTTGCCTCCTGCTGCTGCATTGCCCAGGCATGTGCCTCAGGGGATAGGCTCGTGGGATGGCAGGAGATCACTCCATTCCCACACCCTTCATTCTCGCTGGCAGAGCAGAGGTTTTGGGAGGGCTGACACCGCTATTCAGATCTCTAGGTTGCATGGAATATAATTAAAACTTAGGATGTCAGTGAGTATTCGTTTTCTTCTCCTTATTACCTGATTTTTCCCATTTTCAGTCAGCTCAGTGCTCTCAGGGTAGGAGAAACTTGTTTTGATATTGCTAATCCAGTTAAAACAAAAGAAATTAAACAGTTTCTTCCAGTGGCCTGCCTCCTGTAACAGGCTAATTGGCCTCCTATAATTATTGGCCTAGTTGAAATACACTTACTGTTTGATGGGAGGTTTATGTAGGTCATCTGGTTTTCTGGAAAAGTTGGACTGTACTCAGGCATGAAGCCAGTCTACCTTATCTCCGAGCTTTCTGATTTGCTAACATTTTATTTCTGTTACAAAAAATCTGGTTTAAAGGAAAGTACATATTTTGAACACAGGCATCAATAAAGTAGGAGAACTAATTTTAACATATTCAGAACTTTAATGGACAATTTTGTGTGAAGTAACAGTCTTCCTTTGCATGTTCATTCCAGGCAGCAGTTGATGTATGTACAGTCATGCATGTGCCTATGAAACTTTGACACCCTCCAAGAAACTACAGCCTCAAGTTGTAGGTCAAGAAGTCATGTGCCTCTAAACAGCTTAGATGTGCATAGAGTTGCATTAGATGTATGTAAACGTGCAAAACAGACATTGTCTTACTTCTAGACCTCAACTTTCAGCTTTTTGTTTTATTGTTTAAGATCATCTCTCATACTGATTTCCTGTTTCCTCCCTGGATAGAGATATACATCTCAGATGGTAATTATGCCATAGTTTAATTGTTTTAAAAATAAAATTTTGTTTATAATTAGCCTGTTTTGAGATTACCTGGATGTGTAAAGAAACTTTAAGTTTTTCAGGTTCTTGAGCATCTTCTTAACAGTATTCCTTTGAAATACTAGGACAAATTTTTCCATTGTCTCCTAAGACCATTAATATCTAATCTTTTAGTTTGCTTTTGTTTGGGGAGAGAAAAAAAGTCCTTACCAATATGAAAAACCATTTAGCTAGTTGTTTTCCATTTTTATTTTCTCCAGTTAACTTTGGCTTTAAATTCAATACAAACTTTCTTCTGTTTTTTACCTTTGACTGTAGCAACATTTCACTGGGGTGGAATTATCATAGAATTACAGAACACGCTGAGTTGGAAGGGCCTTGTCGGGATCATCAAGTCCAACTCCTGGCCCTGCACAGCACCATCCCCAAGAGTCACACCATGTGCCTGAGATCGTTGCCCAAACACCTCTTGAGCTCTGTCAGGCTTGGTGCTGTGACCACTTCCCTTGGGAGCCTGTTCCAGTGTCCAACAGCCTCTGGGTGAAGAATCTTATTCTAATATCCAGCCTAAACCTCCTCCGACACAACTTCAGGCCATTCCCTCTGGTCTTGTCACTGGTCACCATAGAGGAGAGATCAGTGCCTGTCCCTCTTTTTCCTGTCATGAGGAAGTTGTAACTGCAGTGAGGACTCCCCTCAGTCTCCTCCAGGCTGAACAGACCAAGTGACCTCAGCTGCTCCCCAAAAGGCTTCCTCTACAGACACTTCACCATCCTTGTGTCTCACCTTTGGATGCTCTCTGATACCTCCTAGGCTTGCCTGGAAATGGGTTCCTTTGTTTTTCATTACGTGTCAGAGGGACACTAGAAGTGCCTTCACTGGAAATTTGAGAGCTAAAGGGCTGAGAGCCTGCACAATTATGGGCGCAAAAGTAATGCATCAAAACAGGGCTCATCAGAAATCTACGTATATGGCTAGTTGGGCTACACAATATTCTACCTACTGTACATAGCAATTTACAAATTTCCTTCTGTGCCAAGGTACCAGCCAGAAGCCTTGTATGCACACATCAGGACCCTGGTAAATTACACTGAGAGCAATCAGATAATGTTGTTAATATGACTCACTTCAGTGCAATTTCTTTGCTCCTCCCTGTATGATTAATTACAACCAAATTGATGTTGCCAGCAATGATTAATTTACAAGTTGAGATGCAGAGCAAATGAGCTAAGCAAAGCTGAGTTGGCATTGCCCCTCATTTAAGAAACTGCACAAGGGATCACAAGTCACAGCTAACCTTGCGACCCATTACTGTACTTGCATAAATATTGGGCATGTTGAATAGATGCAAACTTATAATTTATTATTTTGTGATCACTGTTTAGAAAAAAAAACTGTTTAGTTTAGCTAAATCAGAAAACAAAGAGCATCAATCAGGCTCGTACTGTGAATTTTCTGTGTAATTCAAATTCTTGATCAGATAAAATAAAAACACTAAGCCTTTGATAGTGAACTGAAGATGAGGACCAAATTCTTGATGAAATCCCTGAATTTCTGCGTGAAAAAAAATCCAAAGTCCATTAAAAAAACACTGAATAAATAAATATATTTCATTTGATGACTGTTTTTCCTTTAGTGATAATAAATACATCCTTTAGGAACTACAATTACTTCCCACATTGTACTTAAGTCAGAATAACTGTCTGTATTGAGGTGAGTGCCAGAGACTTACATTACTATGCAGCACTGATTGTTTGAGCATCTTCCAAATATAATCAATAGAAGTAGTAGATTTGAGGGGCTTGCAGAGACTGTTACTCTACAAAAATCACATTTTTAAAGTCAATTTCCTTGTGTGTGCAGTGTTCATTATGTAGAGGTGAAATTCAAAATTTAGTCTTTCTCATGAAGAATTTTCATCTGATGGCAGATACTTCTGATGAATGAGAGAAGTGACTGGCAGCCTACTTTAGGCTCTTTTTCCATGACTTTAACTTTTATTTTTTTGACAGAGATGTTGATTAAGAAATTAAGTACACTTTTACCCATAGCTATTTGCAGATACATAGCAGGGGAGCTCTTGAGGCTTTGAAATCAAATGTTGAAGAGCTGTAAGATCTGGAGTGGGAACTTTTGCTCAGTATGGGCTTTCCAGAGAGAAAAGTTTTTGATCCCACCTGGCACAAATTAACTCAAAGAAAAACTCACTTATGATTATGAAGGTTTCACATGAGTCCACAAACAAGTGGAGGCAGTACCACTTATCAGTTCTCTTGCAAGTTCTATTCTTGAAGCTTCTGGTTTGGCACCTGCCGTGCTGCCTGACAGCTATTTCCTAGATGACTATTGATGCTTCTGAGTGTTCTGTGGCAGTTTCAAGCTAAAGGGAGCAATGCCAGGCTGAACACCAGAAGGATGGATGGAAGGGCATAGTCAAAAAGAAAAATAGCAAAAAGCTTTGGAAACAGCTAAGACAACAGCCATGTGTGCTGGTCAACTCTTGCTCCTCTTGCACTCCCTTTTTTGAAACTGTTTGCCCAGATAAACAGACAGTTTTTGGACCAAGAACTGCTGTGTCCCATGAGAAATTCCTAACCCCTGCTCTGAGCAGCTGATGTCTCCCTGGCCCAGTGGACATACATTTTCTTATCCAAGGAGAAACAGCTCCAGTAGGCAACATAAAGAATCCTCATAAGAAAATAACTGTTCTTTAGAGTCAGAGAAAGGATCTGGCCTTTTATGTTTTATATCTAAGTATGTAAACTCAATCTGTTTGCTCTTTGGGGCTAGATGGGCCACACACACAGGCTTTCTCTCTCCCTCTCTGTCTGACACAGCCAAATGCACAGTCTTGTGAAATGCCTAGGGTTTATCCCAACATGGAAGAGAAAAACTTAAATTTCAACCATTGTATGGGAGGCAAAGGCTGTTTCCCATCTATCTCTAAAATCTAATGCCAAAAAGGATGCAAATATCATTAACTACTAGCAAAACAACCTATCATCAGCCTTCTGCATGTAGTGATCAGATAGCAGGCCTTCACAATTGTAGATATTCTTTTTAGTACAATGGCTTACACTGTCGAATATTGTGGGTCACAGTACAGAGGGATATATAGAATAGATTTTTTAAATATCTTAGAATAACCTAATCTGGATGGAGACCAAGCAAATTTCAATAGCAGGGTGCTAGAAAACTATTTAAACTGAAAATGGAACTTCACTGCTCAGCTATTGTTAATGACATATGGGATCTGCAATACTGTTAGTGGCTCCCTCCACATAATTGTTGGTTGCCAAGCAATGCTTTAGTTGCTGTACATCCAGCATCCTAAGATTAGTAGCCCATGGGAGATATAACGCATCAGTTCTTGCCTTGTGAAACTCCTCTGAAGCCATCAGACATGCAAAACACAAACTCCGATTGAAGATTATTTTGATGTTGGCAGTACACATAGCCTACATTAAATTTTCAAGTTCCTATTAGTATTGTTGCAGGAAACCAGCCTTTTTTCCTTTTGCCCTTTTTTTTCTGCAAAGCTGAGAATCCAAGCTGTGTTATGTTTTGTAATGACAGAGTATGTTAACTCATTGAAATGAAAAAAACCATGTTCTCAGAAAACACACCACACAGCATAGAAACCAGGGATATATTCTAGCAATACATGACTCTCATAGACCCTTCATCCTAGTGTGTAGCAAGGTTAAAAATACTGCTGAATGAACTCTTATCTGTTAACGCTGGTTTCTGAATCTTTAGAGTTAGGCATAATGTCATTTTAAAAAGGCTTTTATGTTACATCAGATTAAATTACTGGCACATCCTAACAGAGTGATGAGCTAGAGAAAAACCGCTGAGTTCAAAAACATCTGGATGATTTTAATAACAGAGTTTGAGCAAATATACATATTCAGTGTTGTAACCTGCATGTAGGAGAGCGATTTGTATGCCTATCTTTAAATTCTTCCAGGTCAAATAGAACAACAAACAATTGGATTTAGGCTATTGAAACTGAAGTCCTTGTTCTAAGCCTAAACCTGTTTTCTGTGTAGTTTTACGATATCCATGCAGCAGTTTGGACCTTGCTGACCTCCTAGTGCTATTGCAGAGGCCATCTGTGCAGGTTCCCTAAGGAACAGGCTCTGCTGCAAACAGTGTGTTACACAGAACCCCTGGAATGTCTGTCTCTTTTAAAACTCTAGTCTCATTTTAAACAGGACAAGAATGAAACCCTTTCCTATCAACTGTAGACTATTTCACTGTTTTGCAACACAAGCTATTTACCCCTTTCACATTAGGTATATGTTTGTATTTCCCAAGTCTCTCTACTTTCTAGATCTGAAGTGGGTGAATATAAGGTGCTCTCTGCACACACCGTGTAGTCTTAGTAGGAATGCAATAATAGGGAGAGAAAAATTGGATCTGCACTAACATCAGATTAATGATTCTTCTGAAATAATATGGTATTAATAATTCATTTCCTTCACTATAGTAATGTCCACCTTGCACAAAAGAAACCTCACTACAAATGGCTTCCAGCTCCTGATTCTTGGGTACATCTTGCCAAAAGCCAAAAGATTAAGTTCATAAGAAATCTACATTCTCATATGGGCAGTCAAGATTGAGATAAGGAGCTTTCACTTCCTTATCACTTCTGCCAGAATCACAGCTCTGGATGTCAAGGGAAAGGCTGCTCCAGGGTCTGCTGTCTATGCTGACATTATTGTAAACTGTTCTGCACGGACATGGAGTTCCATTCCAAAGTGCTACCAATTTGGCACTATTCAAAGACTTTCAATCCTATTTAAATTAATACAGATTAATAATATTTCTCCTGAGATGCATGTAAGATGCAGACAGAAAAGAATGAACACCCCTTCTGGATTTAAAATCCAGCACACACCAGTGTCCTCTTCTTGGGAGCTCAAGCAGGTTTAGAACATGTATGAGTTATGCCAATGATCACTTTTTCTCTCTTCTTGTTTATAATGTAAAAACATAACACACCTTTTAGTAATCACAAGAATACAGAAACAAATCTGTAGAAAAATTGTATAAGCAAGCTGCTGAGTTTGAAGAGGTGAGCGTTCTTAATCTCCATATATGGATGGTCCATAATGCATGCTTTCTTTCAGAGGAAGTAAGTTTCCCAGCTGGAATATTAACTTCTGAGAGAAAATTCAAGGTATGTCTTTTTGTTCTGTCTCTCAGAGGAAAGGTTCATGTGTTTACAACACCAGCAGCAGTAGGAAAGTTGCCTTTGTGTGCTTTTCTAATAATAATCCAATTATATGGCTATTTTAAAGAGCAGAAAACTGCAAATGTTAAGCAAAGGCTGCTTGGAACACTTCTTTTGAAGAACAGCACTTCCAAAATTTTGTTATTATTGTTTGAAAAATTATTGCTATCTTTTATAGCAAACTACTCAACTGGATCAATATATCTAGAACAACACTTTGTTTCAACTTCCCTATCCTATAAGCAATACTACCATGATCCAGCATCCATGGGTGGTATTACAGTGGTCTTCCCATTTCTTGTGCAGTGTTTAAATTGCACATCTCCAACAACTCCTATGGGAATAAGATGCAAACCTCTGAGGGCCTTCTATACTAATGTTGATAATGATTGGGGTTTTCTTTCCCATAAAGAAAGAATTTGTACTATAAAAATATTATGAATAATATGAATACTACTCTTATTACCAGAAATAGACTCCAAAAACTAGGGTGACTTCATATGCAGCAAATTCTGCTTTGCTTTTGTCCCTCTTTATCATCAAAATCAAATGACATATCAATCTCATTGGGTTTTTATAATCTGGATGAAACATGGAAATTATTTTTATGTGAAAAATACTTAATATGATCAAAATAAATTTAAATTCTGCATACATTAAATTAAAAGTATGTTTATACTGCACAATTGAAAATTAAGCTACTTCAAAATTTTTCTTTAAAACATGTTAAATGAGCCTATTTCTCTCCTTTAAAGTATATACTTTCTGCCTTCTATTACAAGTACTGTATCAAATTGATTTGAAAAGAAGTAGTCTGATGTTTTTAAACTATGGTGTTCAGTAGGAAAGTAAAAATTGCTCATTTATTTTTAAACTCAGGTTGAGGTTTTAACAAGGAGACCAAAGAAACCATCTCCTTTCTGTTACCTTATGCGATTAAGCCTTTCCTTTCAGGTTCAATGCTAGTTCAAGTGAAGTTTCAGGTTATATTCTTGCACTGTTATAGTTTTTTTCCCTTGGTTCAACCCCAAACAAAAATGTGCTCACACAGCCCTAACTGTGAGATTGTGTAAACACAGAAAACATAACAGTAAACATGTGGGTATTGAGTAATGTAACAAGATACATGGTGTGGTGAGCTGTGAAGCAATACAACCCTTGAGGCTTGGAAAAACTCAAGATCTTGCAATACTTCTATTGAGGATCTTTCAAGATCTTTCTATCTTAGACCATTTAGCTCTCTGCTATAGTAGACCATTGAATAGAATATACAACCGTGGCTTTTTAGAATTCTTTACTGATATAAATATTAGCTTTAAATAAGGAGTAATGGTCATAACCTTTGTGTCCTAAGACTTAGATTCAGTCTTTTCTTGGAAAGTAGAAAGATGTAGTTTTGAAATTAACTTGCACTTACCAAACTAACTGGGGTTTTAAAAACTTTATTTTTAATAATATCCTCCACCAACAGTCTTGATTTAATATTTAAAATACCAATATTGAAAACACAGGGAAATTTTTCTAGATTATTTATGCTGAACTTTTTCCTCTCATATAAAATTTCATTGCCCCTGCTGGGCTTGTTATATCTGATGTTCAAGTCCTCACTGAAGGTAATGAACCTTATATTTTATTGATTAAGTTAGTTATCTGTCTTAGCAGTTTCTGGAGGTAAAATTTCTACTCAGTCAAATTGGTTTTTTTCTGAGATAAATGGGTGTAAACTATGTTAAGACATTGGTAGACATTGAAGTTCATATCCATCAGCCTATATTGCTCAACTAAATTTTCCAGTAAGCTTGGAAATTATGCATTCCCTTATTGCATAAAAAAAAAATGAAAGAGGATGGACTGGATGATTCCCATTTGAAATTAATAAAAGGGAAAGGTTTTTTAATAGAAATTCCTTAAACCTCTGCCTGCAGAAGTAAGAAGAAGCATTTCAAGTAATCTATTTTGTTATACATGCTCTTTTATTGAAGTTATAACTTACCGTCTTAAAGTGTGCTTTTTCTGCCATCCTTCTCAGCTGACTGAAAATTCTTCTTTTTTAGCAACTTCTTATTTATTGTAGCCTGTTTATACTCAGACTCTACTTATTCCTATCAGGCCTGACTTCACTGTGTATAAAAATACCCCCTTCCCACCTCAATTTAAATGGTTTCAAAAATTATCAGATCAATCACAGAAGGAAAATCTTTCTAGGGCCAGTAACTACTAGGCTGTGCAAACCAGCTCTGAATAAGCCCTTGAGCCCTCAGCTGCTAGTAATGGGTGAAAATGCCACAGAAAGAATGTCTGTCACCCTCGTTTTTCCAGTCTCACCAGTTTCAGAGTCTGTCAAGACACAGAGCAGTGGGCCAGACCCAGGCAGACCTTAAATCCAACACTGCATCTTCTTTTATGCTGTTAAATATTTCTTTACCTGCTTTCCTTATTAAATGCTCATTCTTTCAGTTTCAAGCTCCTGTGTTCGGTACAGCACCTCTTTACCTCCCAGAGAGGGCAAACCTTGCTCTTCAAAGCTCTGACACAAATATTCCCTCTTAGCATAGATTTCCACCTTAGGAGGCCATGTAGAGATGCAGTATGCTGAAGTCTTTCTTGTGCACATGTGAGGAGTTTATTGCACTTGTGTTTCAAAAGGGTGAGAAAGAATTTGAAATCAAGAGAGGACACCTGTACTTTGATTGGAAACAAAAGTGGGTATCATCACTGTCTTCTTTGGCACCAGAACAAGGCCAGCATGAATAACATGTACTTCCAATACTCTCATTGTGCCTAATTAGTCATCAGCTCTGCATGTCTATAGCACTGGGAACTTTCTTGAGTGGTGGAGAATAGGTGTGCTTCAAATTCAGGTGTATGGTTTTGTGCTTCTTCATGTTTCTTCTTCCTCTTTCTGCTCTTTCTCTGTAAGATGAAAAAAAAACAGCCAAAGGGCAAATATCACAATTCAAGATCTTTCCAAATGCTGCTACCAAGACAATCTAGAGGAAAGAATGAAAAACACATGTTTAAACTTCTCTATTTCTTGTGAAAGTAATAAAAAAGTAAAATAATATGTCTTTCCTAGTGTTTGGTTCAGTCCTGTGAATTTTGAACACAGTTATGCATGGTCTTGACATAATTCACTTTATGTGAAAGGTTTTTTGCATTTTATTTTATATGCTTAGACCGAAGGCACACTTCCTATGATTAAACTAAATATCATCATCCTTCCAAGCCAAGCCATTCTATGATTCTGTGATTCTGTGCATTTCTCTTAGGCACAACCCTATGGTACCAGTACATGTTGCAGTTAGATGAAACTCTTCCTCATGTATGAAAGAGTTGGGGTTTAGGGTATGAAGTGGGATTTACCTGTAGCCTATAGGTGAGAATATAGGAAATCAGATCTTTTTTCTCATTGCTTGTATTGCCTCAACTGAGAGTATTTAAGGAACTGGCAGCCCTTGATGAAGTGTGATTCATACACTTAGCCAGCATCCTATAAAATACCAGAAGAGGAGGTTTAAGAGAGAGAGTACAGTACACAAGCAAAGCAAAAGTCATGAAAGAAACAGAGGGCTAAAAGTTAAGCATTTTACTGTAGGTATCATAATCTATTGAATGCTGCCTTTGAGTGGGAAAAAATTATAAAATTATATTTTTAAACAAGGCCAACAGAAATGTACAGGCATAAAAAAAAGCATTTTCTTCTTGGTGTTTCAGATCACTGTCTCCACACTAAAGTAATTTTAGCAGCTGACCAAGCTGTGGGCTGCTCCAGAGCCAGTGATGTAGCATCATGACAGCCCTTGGCACTGTCTAAGGCTCTTCAGTGAATATGACCCAGCTAAGCCTGGCAAACAGCACTGATTTTAATTTCACACGCAGTCTATAGTGGAGGCTCTGTGAGTGTCCTCTTTTCTAGGAAAATGATTTTATGATTTGATGTCCTTTAGTATATATGAAAAGAACACAACATTAATAAGCAGGCATCTGTCTTCATCTAAAAATTGTTACCGCATCTTCTGCAGTGCTCTTTTTTGTTTTCTTCAAGATAATATTTAAATCTAATAGTAGCAACTAATGGTTGTAAAAAGATGAATGTAAGGATTTTTGCTATGACTGTGGAGAAGCAAAAGGAATGAAAGACAGACCATATGCATAGTATATTTGTTGTTACAGCTTGCACTCATTAAAACTGTGTTTGTCGTATTATACATCATTGTACTGTAGTTGTACTAAATGTTCCCTGTAATGCACTTTCAAGTACAAAAATTGCCTCAGAAAAGAGCGTTTAGGAAACTAATTCTATTGAAACCAATGAAGTGTTGACACATTGCCTGATGTGGATTTGTTTAAGGAGGCATATTTTAGGTTATAAAAGTACAGTCCTTAAGGCAAAAATCAGTGACTGCTTGGTATAGTGACTGAGAGAACACTGCAACAGTATGTTCAGCAAGAAACCCCTCATTAATCCTTTCCTGTAATTCTACCCTATTCACCTTCCCCCTTGCCTGACTCAATAGAATTTAAAACCTGCTGTCAGCACAGTAACTAACCCAGAACCCATTCATTACTCAGTTAAGGCATTTGAAATGTTTGCTGATTTGTCCATGAATGGGAACACAGTGTAAATCTGGACTGAGGAGAGGGTTTTTTTCCCCTTGTCAGTTTAATTGCTCCTGTGTGATGTGTTCAAGTGTTAGGAATCATCAGGGGCTTTGACACCCTTGTCTGTTTGAATGGCCATAGCATCCAGCCCCCAAGAAAATCCAGATGTTTGCAGCTGAGAGGAAATATGCATCATTTACTAAAAGATGCTTATTTGCATCAAACCAGACAACTGTCACTCTCAGCAAACTTCTGGTGCCAGAAGCCTCTCTTAGAATTAAAAATAAAGACAGGCATCCTCCTGCACTCTAAAAAGTGCTCCAATGTGACAGAATTAAGCAGTGTAACGATTAGAGGAGCAGACAATTATTTCAGTGACTCAACTGCTGTTATAGGACTTGTGTTGAATGGACAAAATAATCAAACAGCAATTTGTGGAGTATTTACATGGTCTGTAGCAACTCCTGTCTGAGCAAATGGCCTCTCTAGACTCAACAACCAGTAAAGCAGTTACAAGAAAGATGCTCAACTGGACTGCTAGAAAGTGCATATATGTCAGTCATTTGCCTGATGTACTAGCACCATTTGGTGATGACATATCAGAAAGGCTGCAGGGGACACTTGGACATCTGTGATGAAGCTTGGACGGCTGCTCCTTTTGGCAACACCATGACAGCTTTTCCTATGTATCCTGCCTCACAAGTAGCAGTCTTTTTCATCTGGCGGAGTCTCTTGCTGTTTGTTGCTTTGCAATCAGCAACAGGGAGTGGAGAGGGCAGGTAAGTTACCATTTCTATTTTCAGTCAAATAGTTAGGTCATTCAAGGGAACTTTCCCTTCTTTGGCTGCACCACTTCTTTACTCTTCTTCACAAATATTTCTATTTTTTTTTAATACAGCTCTTGCTTTGAAAGCCTATCTTTACACTCTGTATAACGTTGTCAGCTTTGGTCCTTACATTACAATGATGTTCACACACACGTACACACACAGCCCCAGGCTACAATATCGGCATTGTCCAACACCAATTGCTCATACAAACCGTGCAGCACCAATGGATCACTGAGACAAGCCAACAAATGCAGTGCTGCCAATAGACAAAATAAATCATGGGGGTAATTTCTTGCACCTTGGGAGAACTTCTCCCACACTGAATGTGACCCGAAATCTAAAAGTCCTCTCCTTATGTAGCTTCAAGGTAGGTAATGCTGCACTACCTTTCACCTCACCTGACCTGAACTGGGTGCTTTGGACTGCAGGGGCACTTGTCCCTGTTGAGCCTGGGATTCTGATGCTGCTTTCATAAATCCCTTCCTCTCAAGCAACTGCAAAAGAAATTTCTGATGAGTCTGTTCAGCTAATGCCTTCCTAACTTTCAGTACAAAAGAGGCACTACTTGCATTAATTATTGTCAAGGCCCAGTGCTAAGGACTTTCTGCGCTGCAGTTTAGGGTTTCATGCTGATCCAGTTGACATAGCTTGGATCAATTTGACCCGCTACTGCAGTTGTTCTCCTTTGATCCAGAGTGGTTTGTAATTTGACCCATTCAGATGACTTTCTTATAATAGCCCTAGCAAGACAAAACCAAATCAACTCCATTTATCTTAATGGGCTTTTTCTTCAGACATGAGGCCTTGCCGATCTTTTGTACAGAGGAAAAAGGAATCTGTGTATCTGATGGGCTTTGAAATGCCATCTGGTGTTTAATGTTATTGTGCTCTGCTCTCATAGTGCCTGCACTGAATCATATCTTAAAAGTTCAACAAGCATTCACTCACAGCCACCATTCAATACGATTGTGTCATTATCAAAGATCTGGATTTATCGAACGCAGCCTGCAAACAAAGCAGATTTTACAGACCCTTCTCCCCGAGGCTCCGCTGACAGGCATCTTCAAGTATGAAGCATGTGTGTCTTACGTGTTTAGCCGCCATTCAGATGTACAACAATCCTGTTTAACCTCTAAAATTATTTTCTGAGACATAATTATAGGAGTTACAAGAACAGGAAAGGCTTTTATTAATGTTGTGTTAATCTCCTAAAGGCGGAGCTTTTGAGATCCGACCTATTTAGATGTTACTAAATGAGATTTCCAAACACTCTGCACCCCTCCCCATGAAATGATGCTTCAGGTATTTTCAGTACTTCTCTATTCTTTCAGTATTTCAACGACATCAAAAAAACACAAGCATGTTTCCGTTTCTTACTGAAAAAGCTTGTATTATACATAGAAAACACAAACCCGGCTCTTCCCCTCCCAAAAGAGATCATCCACCAACAGGTAACCTACATATGATAGACAGCATATCAGCATATGCTAAGTGTCTTTAAATGCTGTTCTCTGCTTCCGCCTTTTTACTTATTTATTTATTTATTTTTTATTATTAGTCTCTGGATGGAATATTGACTTCCTGGAAGACGGTAGCACAATACCCAGTGACTTCAATAGGGTCAGGATTTCACGTTCTGTGTATTTAATTTTCCATACAGTTTACTCTGAACTCCATTTGTCATTACCATTTTTTTAGGGGGGGGAAGGGGGAGCTGTGGCTTGTGTCTTCTTCTTTCATTTTTTCTCCTACTTCACCCATTTTTACTGAATGTGAACCAAATGACCTCTTGGATGAACTTACAACCTGTCATTTCAAAGAAGCTATTTCACAAGATAGAAACACAGAATTCTAATCCCTATTTTTAATAAAAATTTATGCCTCTCGTGTTTCTGTCTTTACACACATGGTCTTCCTACACTTATATTTTTCCATATAAAAAGACATAGATACATATTAGTAATTTTTTCTTTAAATTAGAATATAAGCTAAGCAAATAATTTTCTGTCACATTTAGCCAAATTAATAAACGTACAAATGCTAAAGCTCCCTTATACAAATAGTTGTCAATTTTTCCTTTAAAGATACTTTACTTCCGTATCTTGTGCTTAGAGATTTTAGAAAAACAATGTAGTATTCTGTTTTTATTTAATAATGTTTGGAATGCTTTTATATGAGACACAACTGAGGAGCATTTTTTGCATAATATTCATGAACTATTTCCCCTGAAATGCATTTTTGTTTTTATACCTCAGTGAACAGCTCTGTTTGAGTAAATGATCCATCGTTGACTCATTGTGTATACAGAGAGATCTGCCTTTGATTGTTGTTTTAATAAACTGGAAGTCTGCCAATGTTCCCTGGTAAGAGGAAGAGAGCAGTAATGATACTACTGTGAAGCTTGTCCTTGTTTGGTCATATACTAAATTTAACCCCACTGGTCCTTTTTTCATACTGAAATGGCTGCTCAGGCTAATCAAAAATCACAGAGTAATAACTGCTGTGATTTGAAAGCAAGAAACTTTTACAAGTGCCAAATGTAGCACATTTTAAATTCTTGTCGCACTTAGAGGACAGTGATTAATGAGTTTGTTATCTATCAAAAAGCTTCAGTTTGTGTTATCTATCAAAATGCTTCTCTCTTGCTGCTTGGTGTGGGACAGGATTTATGGTAAAGAAAAACCTGCCATACATCCATCGTATCTAAATTTATCAACTCCACACATTCATGCAAATAATGTTAAATGATAGATCTGTAGCTAGTTGGAAATTTAAAAAACGAACAAAAAAACCCTACCAAACAAACAAATAAAAAATCCCACACAAATAAACAAACAAACAAACAAACAGAAAAGAGAAATTTTGAACTGCCAAAACAGTGATCTTAAAAAATAAATGAAGTAATTTCCTTCCAGCAGCCTTAGCAACGGAGTGTTCTCTTCATGCCACCAATTTCTCATTGAAATTAAAATATGAAATTGCCAGTGATCAAGAGACTTCGTTAGTAATGCTCAGTAATATTTTTGATTGCTTTATTTTATTCTGTAGTTCCCCAGAAGTCATCTGTAATCTATCTGATAAGGGTCATAGAGAGAACTCATAATTGCTTTACTTTGCTTTCTGCTCTTAAGCTTTCACAGAGAAAACCGCCTGCACCTTGCATAAAGTACACTTCTCTCCATCTGTCAGGCAGGGAATTCTCCGTATGAGAGCAGCAAATGCAGAAAGAGGAGAGGAACATATGGCCTGTCTTAGTCCTCCCACCCCTCCCTCTGCTACCTTGTGATTGCTCTCTCTCATGCATTTACGTTTTTAAATGAATTGGTATAAGGGTTTACCAACCACAGAACACTAGCCAGGGATTGCAGACACGCCAGTTTCTGCCATGTAGTATATGTCGTTTCATGGTGTTTGCCCAAAAGGATGGGACCTGCTTTATGACCTGGTAGGGAAACAATCAGGCTTATTTCTTTGGTTTCACAATTAATTCAAACTTTGTGCCTTTGAGATTTTTGAGAGCATGAAACAGGCACAATAGCAGATTTTTTGAGCCCCTAATATTTTGCATATTGCAGCCAACAGAGATTTCTGAGTAACAGCATGTGTTTTTCACAAAAATTTTTTTCTCACTTGCTATAATATCTGTTCAGTTTCCCATTCAGGTAGAAAGCCAGCTAAATTGTCATGCTGTAACCTCAGGTTCACCAATGACCAGCAGTGGTGACTTGATAAATTTGTATCCTTCTTCCCCTCTGCCATGCTCTACTCACATCATAGCCAAGTTATGAACCAACACACACAAAAATTTTCATACTGAATAGATTTTTGATTTTTTTTTTTTGCTGCACTAAGCACAAACACAAGCAACAGCTCTTTCCAGAAGACAAAAATGTGTTTATTTTTTCCAGAATTATTGGATGTAATCAAATTCAGTGAAATTATGTCTTCTGGCCTGATTCTAAGCACCCATTGGTACAGATGCTTCACTCATTATTAAGGTCAGTGTGAGTTCCATGTTTGAAGTTCTTTACTATTAAGGCTTAGAGTGACCACCAGAAATTTCATGCCTTTTTTTTTGAGCTACTCATTATGTTTATTATTCAGTAGAATTAACCTATTATGTTGTTAAAATCTGCTTACTTTCATGCAGTCCAGCAGGCTTGTGGAGGGTAATGGAAACAACATTCTGACTTGAATCCTAGATGTGCCAGCCAAGGGTGATGCACTCCTGAGCGTACTGCTCATAGACAAGAAGGAACTCATTGGTGCTTTTCTTTTAAGGATTTTTTGCAGGGAAGGTGGTTACTTCTTTATTTCAAAAAATTACATATTTAAAATATCTTGGCATATTTGCTTGCAGAAATACTAAATTGCTTTAGTATGGCAACAAAGTCATCAAATGCAAGGAATTAGTCATACATGAAAAGAAAGGGAAAATGCCGATATCATTTCATGTACCTTTCAATCCTGACCATTCCATGATCTAGAAAAAAATTTAAAAAACAAAAGCTCAAGCCTAGTAACACGAAATTTCTGTTCAAGCCACTTGTAAATTAGTTAGCCAAGCTTGACATATAAAGTGCCTTAATGGGTGTAATTAAATCTAACTAGTCTTGGCTACTTTCTCAAAAGTATAATAAGAGCAGTGAAATAGCATCCTTAGATGTACTTGTTTTGTAAGGTGAAAACTAGAAAAGTTCAGAGAGATGAATTATACTATGATAGCAATATTTTTATTGAAGTAGATTTATGTGCTGTTGCTGTTCTCTCCCATTCCCTGGTGATATAAGGCGCATTTCCTTCCTGCATTCCTCCTCCTCCACTTTTCACACCCAGTTATTATCAAATGCCTCCATCTTGTTTAAATAACGTGCTACTTAACCCTTGTTTGATGTTAGGAATGTAAGGTTGCTGAAATTACAGCTAGAAGGATATGAGACTGTGTATGGATATGTATTCAAAACCTTTAACTTTAGAATTATTCACCCAATTAACTGAGTTGGAAGCTGTTACAATTACACCAAAAGTTTTGCTCAAAAACTCTGACTAAATTAATGATAGTTGACCTAATATATTAGCAATTATGCATATAATGTTACTAAATGTTCTTTTTTTAGGGTTACATGATATCTAAAATACGGAATCTTTCCTAGTTAGATGTGTGTCTAGATATTATAGATTAATTTTTAATTGGGTATTCCGTTGTGTACGTAACAAGTAGGTAAAGAACAGAAAGATAAGAATAAGTAAGGATATCTTTGACTGAACACCATGGGGTGTTCGGCAGCTAATCTAGAAAGCAGAGTTCCTTGACTTCTGTTGTCCCTCATGTGGGACTATTCAGTTGTCTCGTGAGAGGGAAGGGAGGTTTGCTGCTAAACAAAGCTGTCATTCCATGACCTTGAGGATGCAGAGCACCAGGAATTGTTCCAGAATTGTTAAGGCAGAGGGGTGAATTTTCCTGCCAAGTATCTTTTCTGTCACATCTGCCTTGTCTTCAAAAGAACAGTCTTGAGCTACACTTGCAGAAGTGACATAATGTCACAAGAAGCCTGAGTTTAGACCTTGAACATTATAAAGGGCAGGATGGAAATGAAAAAAAATCCAATAACATGGTCAGGAGAGCCAAAGGAAAAGAAACTTGCTCCCTTGTAAGAGGGAATCAACAAAACAGCTGAACTACACAACAGAGATGAAGGTTGCTTTCCATCATACGTTAGTTAAAATGGGTTCTGCTTTACATGAAGTTTCATACCTGTGACTTCCATTTTAAACCAGTTTTTATTTTTAGTTTAAAATGAAAAAGCAAGAAAAAACAGAGTGCCATTCATTTTGAATAACAGAGTTTGTGAAGTTTTTGTTTTGCAAATACAAAGAAAGCTCAATAACAGATTGCAACTGCTATTCAAAAGACTTTAAGGCCATAGCTTGCTATACACACAACCAAAACATTTCACACCAAAGGGGAACAGAGAAAAGGTGCAGCAATGTTGCTTTTACACTCTTCTTTAAATAATCACATTTGCAGAAAGACTATAATTCCTGACATTGTCCCACTCCCACAGTGTTGTATCCTGCTGGTACCATTTAGCCTTGTGAAATATGTGGTGTATGAATATTTATCAATATGCACATAAATTCTCTGATGTCATAGGCAGACATGACAGTTACAAAGGAAAAGTAGAAGTGTTTTCCTCCCTCAAATTTTGTTTTTCCTTTCCCACCGGCTAATTTTAAAGAAGTCAAATAGAACACCTTCTTCCCTATTGTTTAGCTGTTCAATTTGTATTGTTGAGTCCTCAGCTACAAGATGGTATAGCAGAGCTGAGGCAAACAGATCACAAGAGTAAACAGGCCCAGAACTCCATATTTAGGTTCACAGTGGACCTGGTCTTTTGATGGACTGTTGATGTGGGAAGATATCTGTGTACTAGCTCAGACTCTTGTAGGAGAAAAATGGTAAGAAACAATGAGGAATCAGATGATTCACAACTGATCTAGGCTCAATCACCCCAAAAGGGTCTAAATTTCTACTTCAGGGTACGTTCTTGTTCTTGAGCCTAGGTCAGTTCTGTGTGCAATAACTGCTGGGCTTACTGGAAGAACTGCTGAAACTTGTGATGGGGAGAGGGACAGCTAAGAGCAGCTTCACATTTGCAGGCCCGGGATTTCAAACACCCTGATATATGGTGAAGGAACAACACAACAAGACATGAGCAATTTAAGAGGTTCTGGAGTCCATCAACAACAACATCCTGACCCAAGTGATACGGAAGCCAACAGGAAGAGGCAGGTGCTCTGCTGCACCTCATACAAACCAACACGTTTCCTTGGGGCTGTGAAGGTCAAAGGCAGTGACCATAAGATGGTGGAAGTCAGGATCATGAGAAGAGGGAATATTAAAGGTCTAAACATCAAGGTCAGTTTGAATGGTGGTGTAAGCAACCTGATCTAGTTGAAGATATCCCTGTTCATTGCAGGGGGGTTGGATTAGGTATTTCTGGGGGTCCCTTCTTGCCCCAATCATTCTAGTATTTGATTCCATGGAACGTCAGTGGAGATGGGCTACTTTTGGTAGTACCCAATGACAGGTTAAGAAGCAATGGCACAAAATGAAACACAAGAGGTTTCCTCCGAACATCAGGAAACACTTTTTCTTTAGGTAACCAAGTACCGGAACAGGCTACCCACAAAAGTTGTGGGGTCTTTCTCCTTAGAGATATTCAAAAGTCACCTGATATGGTCTTGGGCAAATGGCTCTAGGTGGCCCTGCTTGAGTAGGAAGGTTGGACCAAATGACCTTCCAAGGTCCCTCCCAACACCAAATATTCTATGATTCTATTAGTGCAGCAGCTGTAATTTTTTTTTCAGAAGATAACTTATTTGCAAATTATTAAAGCTAATTTAATAGAAATAGATGGTTGTAACATCACATTTACAAGTGGCATACAGCTGTAATTTTGCAAGCAGGCATGCAAATTTTGCTCCATATGTGTATCTAGCAAGCAGCAAACATGCAATCAAACATGGTATGAGAAAGATTTTATCCATTTATGGCTTGCTATTTATACTGAGCTATTTTAAAATTCTAAATTCAAGCACAGTATGTAAGATATTTTAAATAATTGATCATGTACTTAAATAATTAATCACTGGAAAGATACTTTTTTACAGAGAGGGTGCATCTATTTACATTCCACAGTGCTTGAGGAAAGATAGTGGTTGCCTTTGAATTACTAGAGTAATTGTCTGTGGTGACATACAGGAAGATTCACAAAAGCAAATAACATTAAAAGGTGCCTCCCACAGATTCAGTGTGAGTGAATAACGTGGATCACCACATCAGAAAGAGCTGAAAGGTATATATTAGGGCACAGGCCCTACAAATGCACCTCTCTTCTTAGTCCACTGGTGGAACAAAGAATTAGCCGCTGGGGAGATGGAAGAAGGGAAGCCTTGTCTCACCTTACTCCGCCCCATCCTCAGCCTGGAAATACTTTTGCTTACAAATATTTTTCCTATTTTTCAGGTTCGGAAGGTCTGGTTGATGGCAAAGAGCTCCCAAGGTGGAGCTTACAGCTGTGATGGTGTTTGGGTTGCTCTGGGTTCCCCAGGAAGATGTAGCTGGTCACACAGTGTTGTTGCCTAGAAGAAAATGAGAAATGGAATTTCACCTTGAATGTAAGATGATTTTTGAATCTTGAAATCTGATTTCTCAGCAGGTAACCTCTGCAATATCAAAACGACAAATAGGCTGGTGGTTTTAAGGCATGAGGTAGGGTTTGTGATGAGAGATTTGTTATCACGCACAACCCTTGCCACAGCAGAGAGAAAATACTGCCTCTTAAAATCCATCCTATACTAGTCATTTATACATTTATTTCTTTCACCCAAAGGAATGGGTCTGATAAAATACCACATTTACTGTAACAGGAGTAAAGATTGTCTTCAAATTCCTATCTCCTTCAGGAAAATGAGGAAATAAAAGACCTGTGCAATCCAGTTTTGTTTAAGTCAGAATATGTTTGTGACCTGGTTACATTTACAAGTTTCTATTGATACTACCCCATAGGATGAACTAATACAATCTTCATGCAAAGTAGCACTAAACTCGGGAATAAGTTTCCACAGTTCAGGGCATGTATGTATTAAGCACCCAAACCCTTTGATTTGTTACTAGCTCCCTAAACACCTTTTGAGGTAAACAGCACACTAAAATGTTTTTCATTTCACTCATGAGATGTGAAAACATAGCAATATTCTCCTTTAGGCTAATTTTTATTCTGCTCTGTCAGTTTATTTCTGTAGCTGTTGGAGTCAATTGTCTCCTTCCCTTACTGTTTACTATTTTCAGAAATAGATCTGAACTGGTTCACATAAATTAAAGTGCTTACACATGGATTTTTACATGACTTCCAACAATCACATACACAAAAATGTTTGTGCTAAAGAAAAGGTACTGGAGATTGTTATTGCGCCATGCATTCTCTAATATTTTCCTATTTTAGTGATGATTCCCTTCTTTTACAAACCCTTATCAGGCATCCTGCCATTAAGAAATCACTAAAAATTCCAAGAAAGTATCTCATTGTTCGCTATAGTAAAGCCTTGCAGGATTAAGAATTTTTTTATTATGCATTTTCTATCAGGATTCTAAAATATCTTCAGTTTATACCAGCTATTCACTCAGCCACAACAGCAGGGAACTCACATACGTGCTTGCATTAGTTATTTTGGACTGCCTCGGTTTTGGGTTTTGTTCACTATGTGGTTCACTATATGTTGGCGATAACATTCAACAAGATGAGCCAAAAGTACAGGTCCATGGAAAATAAAAAGTAAAGTTACATTCTTAATCCAAAACAAAACAAAACCCTAAAAAAACCCTGCACCAAACAAAGAAATATAATGGGATTATACTGAATTAAATTGTTTCAGATACTTGTGTTGCTGTTCCAATGCTGAATGGTGGCTCTATCCTGAAGAGACATCAATCCAGTATTCCCAATGAGTTTCAAAATTAATCCTATCTGGAAGTTTCTTTTACTACATTTCCCATAATATGAAAAATCACTTCTGCCTAAAATATACATGCTTGTGATTTACTGTTGCCTTAGATACAGTAGTATAGTGTAGAAAGTACACTATCAGTTGTCTCAGCATCAGAAATGTTTCAAATAAATATATGATTTGCTGTCCTTTATCATCTGTTTTACAAGCAGAGCTGAAGATGACTGCTTGAAAAAAACGATCAGCTGCATTTTTCATCTTAAATTGGTGAGATTCCTTCCAATGACAATAACGTCTGTGTTGAAGGTGTTGGACCTTGACTGTTGACCCGATACAAGGATAATAGGTATGTTTTTAATCATCACATGTCTTCTCCAGATGAATAGACTCTAAACCGATGTGTCAATAGTATGTGCAATAAGGACAGAATTGACTCTACCTTCCTTTGTAGTCTTATACTCCTAACAAATAAACCGCCTGATTTTGTCACTCTTTTAGGCAGTAACTGTATATTCTTTGTACATGCAAAGTACAAATTCAAATGTTCTTCTGTCTATTAGAACAATTACAGAGGGAGCTTGGAATTCTGCCAAATTGCTGGTAATTGGGAAAGAAGAGGATCCTTCCCAAACTCAGATGGGCAATGGAAGGTAACTTCCATGCCCTTTAACTATAATATTTATGAAATTGTCTCACAAGAACAGAGGTGAGAGTGGGGGGAGAAAAAGGTCCTCATAGTTTATAAGAATTATTTTTAAGCTTGAAAAAGATAGCCCCTGTTATGTCATACCGCAGCACTCATGCCCTTGTTGAAAATCATATTAGAATGCAACACACAATTTCTGCAGGGTTCTGTTGGATGCAATTCACAACAGTCTGGAAACAGCCTATAAATCAAGTTATCAAAGCCAGCTGGGACATATTAGAAGAGGAGTTGTGAATGAAAAGTCACCTTCCATAAGGATAAAAGAGGAATTGTCAGAATTGTCTACAGGGTCTGCCAACATAAACTTAAATTTGTACGAAACCTCTTCACCCCATCTCTTTTCCATTTTTCATCTCAGTAATACTGAAATAGTGAAGACTGGGCTGTGTAAAAAAAAAAAAAAAAGAAAAAAGAAAGGGCAGGGGGGATGGAAAAAAAATCCAAAGAACAAAATAATATAAAGGGTCACACAGAAAAAACTGTTCTGGAAATTCTATTCATATTCTTTATTTTTCTGTCTAAAGTTAGTCTATGTCAGAATAAATTACTGCACGCTATTTTGCATAAACATAGATGTTGTCTGTAAAGACATTCCCTATAAAACAAATAAATTCAAGTTGATATTAGCTGTTTCTAGATCAAAAATACAGACCTTCCTGTGATTTTCAGCTGTGGAGAGTGTGGTTGAAAGGAGATCAGTTTTGGTCAATGTGCATTTACAAACAAATTTAAAGCTGGTTTTCTGAACCTCTAAGATCTACACATTTCAGCAGATGGTCTCTTGTGTGAGGTTTTTCCCAGGAGAGTCCAGGTGCATTCCACTATAGTATCAAATGAACAACTGCTTTCATGGCTGAGTAAGTACATTCTAAACAGAAAGACTGCTTTTCTCACAGATCTGGTCTGTGTTTGTGAAATATGACACTACTACCAATTTCGGAATAGAGAAAAACCCACAGAAGCACACAAATTCAAACACGATAAATAGCAGATCTTAATCCTAGTTCTATTCCCAATCAGTAAAGCACTTGTGACCTGCAGTTGAACTGAGATTTTCAGTTGAGGCAGAAAACCTCATTTCCTCAATTCTATTATTTTCGTCCAGAGCCAGGCTGTTTAGAAGGGTTTTTCTACCACCCATGATAAGTTTCTATTGAGAAACACAGGTTATAAATTGGAGTGAAAATTTCAATGCCAAGTTGTGCCTTTTGGAAAGGAGCAGGGATGTGTTTGGAGGGGTAAGGTGTAGCAATTAATGTCAATCAACACTTCTGGCATACCTAGGAGAGAGGTGTGATAGAACCTCCTCACTCTGTAGGTGATGATGTGGGCTGTCTCCAGAACCACTTCACAAGAGAGCAGATATATATAGAGATATATAGATATAGATATATATGAAAAACTTGTCCTGACACACTTACTGTCAAACTTCTCTGGTAAGGGAGGCTCTGATGGTTCAAAAAAAAGTGTTACTGCTACTGCCATATAACATCTGTGTAAGAGCTGATGGATGTGCTAGGAAGTAACCATGCTAGCAATTAAAAAAAACCAAGGACGTGAAGATGGGCTTTTTTTTCAAATTCATTATTGCCTTTTATCAGTGGACGTAGCTATATTTCTGAAAAAAATTGCCAGATTCACAGAGAACGGTATTCTTAAACTGCTACAGGCACAGGGTAGCCATCTCTAAAACTGCAGGTTTGTGAAGATGGAAATACTAGTTGGGCTGTGGATGCTCTGTTGTGACTGAAACAGCCAAGCAGATTATCTTCAGTTACACAGGGAACAGGTCTGCTGATTGGTGAGGGGAAGCACAGCCCAGAGCAAACAGAAAAGAGGGAAAGAAAAAATTGCCATCTGGAGACTGAACAACCTATCAGATAAGTGGAGAGCTATTGAGAAATACGGAGAGCCCTTGTAAAATTACCCTGCTTGGAAATCTGACTGAATAGCTAAATTCTCCCTTGGTCCTGTTCAGACATGCTGAGTAGTTAGTGGTTTTATACATCTACAAAAGGCTTGTTTCTTTTGTTCTTGGTTTGTTCCTTATGTTTAAACCAAACAATACTTTGCTTTGAAAATGTTGATTAATCACAGCTGTTAAATACCATGTATTGAAGAAAGAAATACACCAAAGAACAGCTGAATTGTAGATTTCAAGAGAGAGCCTGAAAAAATGGTACTCAGAAAGATCAGCAAGGGTCAAAGATGTAGCTGGGGCAGCTGGTGAGCAACTAAATCTTTTCAGTAGGACTTAGAGTAAAACAAGGACTCTGGTTTGCAAAAAAGTCATAATTCATTTTCATTTCTCATGGTTACCTATCTTGGTTTTTTCTTTCTTTTTTTTTTTTTTTAAGTGACAGAGAATGCGTGATTGTGCATGCTTGTGCTGTGCATCCAGCTAACTATGTGAAAGATGTGTAACTGTGTCCCTTCTCAAAATCAGGCAGAGGCTAAATGGGGCAGACTCAGAATACACTCCAAGTCAAACCATTATCTCCACCTTGTTGTAGAAAGTCTCCTGTAACCACGAAATCTTTAGTGGAGCTGAAGACACCACACAGAGATAGCTTTGTTAAACCAGTGAGTTCCTGGTTTTTGTATTTGTTATTTTCTGAAAGAAGTTTCACCAACAGTTTTCATCTGGGCCAAGCAGTGAACCCCGCCAAGGAGGACTCCCTTGAAGAAGATGTGCTATTTCCCTGGGGAGTTCTGTGGACAGCAGGGAAGACCCTTATTGCTTTCAGAACTAATGTAAGTGTGATTTTGCACGTGTGTGTTTGAATATGCAGAATCCATAGGTTTGCCCTTTATATGAGACTGAAAATAAGCTCCCTTGTCTTGAAATCTATTTATGGTTCCTGCATAAATAACATGAAGCCTCTTTACTTATACATGACTTATATTTATGTGCTGTAAACTGCATTTCTGTGATGATAAAGCCAGTTCGTAGTTGTTGGTGTACTGCAGAATAGCTCTTTTACTAAAAAATGAGGTCTAAAATTATAAATGTTCTGGATTGACTTCGTCCTCTTTACCCTTGATTTATTTGGAGAATGAAGTAATGAACTATAAACCTCTTAGCCTAGCTCTAATTTTGCCTCAGGAATGCCTCTGTCCATCATAAATTAGTGTTGTTGTACATTAGGCACAAATAGAGCTCTATCTATTTCCGCCCATTTTACTGTCATCCTTCACCACAAAAGAAAATACGGCTGGGAATTTCTAGTTTTTACCCGTTGCTCTTGCAGTCAGTTTTGCTTTTCTTGTTGTCCATAATGCTTGCTCTCAAATCAGCGATTGTGTTGATTTATTGACAAACCACACTTTACTGTAAATGTGATCCTAGGGTAACATTATCTGAAGCAGAGGTACTGACTGACTGAGTAGGAGTTGTCACAATGGACTATTCAAGACCGTGCTTTCCAAAACCTGCATACATCTAGAAAAGACCAAACCGACGAGGAATATTTTAATTTTTTTTCCAGGATACTTATCAACCATCATCTAGGCTCAAAAGAAGGAAATGACAAAGGTTAGTGACACTGTAAATTAATATTCCACTGCACAGAATGCCTTCAGGATTAGGCTAGCACAAAGGTGATCTTCGCAATTCTTCTTTCTAACCTATATTCTATCCAAATCTTCCTTTGCATATGCTTGCACCATTTTATTAGACTGTCTTTGCTTGATAATTGAAGCATCTAATGTGGATTAGCTCCTCTTCCACTTGAGTCCGAACAGTCATACCAACTCCAATCTGTCTAAGCTTCAGATTTCCACATATTACTTTCAAATATTGACACATTTATACACCCATGTAAATAAGGAAGTAAATTAGTTCCTTAACCCTTAGCACAAGTGATTGCTTTTCTTTATCCTAAAAAAAAAGGTCTTATGCCTAATAACTGGATTTTTGCTCCTTAGATGTTTCTTGGCTGTTTTTAGCTACAGATGCATCAAAGAGTGCAGCATGAGCTTCTTTTGTAAACCAAGCAACCTTTCTTCTAACCATGGCAGTTATATGAGAGGAATTTTAAACAAAGGCATTTCCAGCGGCTAGATAAGGAAGTGTCTTGCTGAGAAAGATGGAAGGCTAATGGTAATTCTTCTGCCAGAAAGCACTGGAAAATAAGAGCTGTCATCTAGAAAATGACAAAGCCATTTCTAGTCCCTGTAGATTAGCACTCTATCTTTCGCTGAACAAATATGCTGTTAAAGGTGTTGGCCTGCAAACCAAACACAGAAAAATGTCACACTGGTATCACAGTGGAACTATTAATTTGTGTTTGAAATGTATTATAATTATTAAATTGTTTGCATTAGGAGCGAGCCTTCCTAAAACTCTCTTCTTAAAGAGATAGGCAAAACACTAAACTGCTATAAACAGAATGTTTCTTTCCCAAGGAGCTAGTGAACAAAAGCATTATGAGGTGGCCCAGAGGGATGAAGAATCTGCACCTGGTGTTGATTAGGTCAATGGAAGAACCAGAGATAAAGCACAAATTTCTCCAGTTCCCCATCTATTGACCTGTTCAATTGACTACACAGGCTGATAAGCGATGACAGGGACACATGCAAAATTGTTTGGAATATCCTCTCTATTTCCTCTGCATCCTTCTCTGGTACAGTCTTTTACCCATGCAAATCTGTATGCTTCCGACTGGGTAAGACTTTACCACTGCCCTTCTAATAGTGCTTTTTTCCCTCTCTCGTTTACCTGCTAAGATGGTTAATAAACACAATGTTGTATGTAGTCAGTCTAAGAGATTAGTTGCCTATGTAGCTTTTTTTAAGTGATTCCCCTGACCCTTCCTCCCATCTTTTGGTCAAAAATATATAGTTTCTATCTGATTATGGCTGGCTTCTGCTCAACCTTTTGTACAGAGCTGATTTAGATTTTCCAGTTCAGTCACAGCAGGAAAGATAAACCCTGAACCACATGATGATGTTGGCAGTGTCAGACAGTGGAAATGAAGTCTCCAGGGGATACCAATTGACATTTCAACACTTTGGCTGCCAAAGAACAGCCTTGCACACGTTAAAAAAAAAGTTACAGAGCGGAAAAAAAAAAATGTTTAAAGTCTTGAAAGTCGAAAGCACATTTATGTGTCTTTACATAACAGAGGGAGATTGACCTTATATACTTCCTGCCCTCCAAAAATCTACCACTTTAAGTTCCTAGGAGTTATAAGTAACTCAGACACACTTTAAGAAGTAAAGAGTTATATTTAAATTGGGGCTATGATTGTTTTGTTCCAGTAGGAATTACCAGGATGCAGAGCTCCCTCACAAACTTAATTCTTCTGTGAGTTTTATAATGCAGTAGGCTTACATTTTTCTTCTGCATTACACCTGACTCATATGACCACAGCTCGATGGCCTCTGTTAGCTTTAATTCTCACAAGCAGCAAACAAGAATCTTCCTGAATATTTTTGACAGAGAGAAGCTTTTCCTCATCTGTCTCCTGCATTTTAATTTTTCTTCAAGTTTTAAGTTACATGTCTTTTTTCCTAATTAAAAACAAGAAAAAAGAAGTGTGAGAAAACAGAAGAGCATATTCAAATCACACTAAAACCTCTGTTTGATTTCTCCCACCCTCTTTTCTCTTTCTTCTTTCTTTTCAATGACATTTCCTATGATGAGCACTCAGAAAGAATAGCTATTGCCTCTCTTGTCAGTTTTGTTTTGTCAGCTCTGAATGCTGGGTCTTGCTTTGCCATTTTCAAGGTCTTTTTCAATCCCTTGAACACAGCTGGTGCTTCAATCAAGAGCTCATACCGTGAAGAAGCTGGCAGTTGATCCCCAACCAACTATGTGGAAGATACATAATATATTTCACAGTACACAGTGGAATACCCTTTTCATTTCATCACTGAGAGAGACTGCTTCACTCAGGAGCTCTTCTATACAAAAATATTAATAATGTCCCATTCTCCTCAGGGATGTGAACATTTGAAGGTTGAACTTCAGTGGCCCCTGCTTGTCAGGTTGATGTGACTTTAACAAATTCAGTAAAAGAAGCCTTTTTGAGCCTCAGTTTATGGTTTCGTTAACGTCACGTTTGAGAGTGGATTTTTTTAATCACTTCTTGGAAGAAGTGGTGGGAATTGAAGGCTGTGAAGAAAACCTGTGGATACCCAAACATCACAGAACTGCATAATTGAACACTGCTATAGAAGTAATGCTAAAAGAAATTAATAATCTCAAATTTGTTTCTATTAATTATACTTCAGTTATCCAAGACATAACCAAAAACTCTTGCTTTTGCTTTTGTTATTTGTTTGGTCTTTAGTGTATTCGTTGGTGCAGTTAGAAATCGTCACAGAAAATTCCCACTAGCTTAAGGAAGGAATGTAGTGTAAGTGCAAAACTAGGAATGTTGCAAGAATTTTTGCAGAGCAGAAAAATCAGCTGTCAGTAAGCATGATGAGCAGCACTCACAGCAAGCAGAGCTTTTGTACAAGGATGGCTCATGAACCAGTGCCTTTTGCAAACCATTGTTTTGATTATGGAAGAAGGGATGGCAAAGGCCAGTATGTGCACAGGAAACCTGACAACAGGTCTATCTCTTCTTCCAAGCTGGAGAGGATCTCTGTTTTACTCCTACTTGCAGTGTTAGTCTGGTCCTGCAAAACACGTGATTCTCCAAGATGATTGAGAGTCTTTAGCTCCTATTAGCCTTGTTGAACCTTATTGCTTAGCACTCAAGCAAGAGAATTCATTCAGCTCTGTTTTCTTCTCATGCAGTGAGTTAGAGTTTCACGAAGCACTTTCTTTCTTGATTTACATGTACAATCAAAAGTGATGTGCTAATTAGCATATTTGCTTTTAAAATGTGCACACTTTAAAGTAAGTTGATATATGTTAGAAATGCTTCTAAAAGAGAAACATTCACACTTCTTGCATAGGTTATAAGTATTCGTTGTTACAATTCTTTGTTTTAGGATGGGGGAAACAAAGACACTGCGGGCTCTTAAAATTTTAAAGAATATATTACAAAGAAAAAAATCCATCTAAGTGTGAAAAATCTGAAGCCCATTTAGGAATGAGCTTGGGGAACCCTGTATTTTTGCTCCAAACACAGAAGACCTGCCAGATGGAGTCCATTTCCAGCAACATCCAAAGTGAGTGAAATGTACAATATTTACAGAAAACAGGTTGCTTAAGTGGTTTGATGCGCTCATAGGACACTTTTCCCTCCTCTTTAATTTTTTGTATTTTCTCCATTTCTCCACTCTCTCCTTCCCTTGCATGAAATGACAACCATGTCTAGTTTAGCAAGTTAAGATGTCAGTGTGGGTTTCCTTTACTACAAAGGAGACATGCCACTGTTAGCAACTGATCTAACAACAGGCACACTGGCTTGATAGTTGAAAGCTGTTCAAGCTGTCCTTGGGCTTTTCTCTTTCTTCATCAGCTCTTCTCAATAATCCTACCTTGTCTGGAGAAAGGCTTCTCTCCTTATCTTAACACCCTGATGCTCATTGCAAATAAATTGGTTTTCTTTTAGACAATTCAATTTGTAAATTTTCCAAATACTAGTTCCAAATATTAGTTCAACATTAGGTGAAGCATACTGCACACATATTACAAAGGTGTAAAATCAGCACTCTAGACAACATTTGTAAGGGTAAGATGCACTATCACCATAGTGAGATTTGGTCAGTCTGGGAATGCTTCCAATAAAGCTAATGAATTGACATGAATAATTTTGCAATTACTTGACCTGAGGGAAGACAGTTCCCATCTTTAATTTCTCTAATTTTACTTTGAAGATAACAATTCATCCTATGTATTCAGTTACGTATTTAATTAATACAGAAAAGATACACTATATGTATTTAAACAATTTGATATGTTTGCATGGAACAAATAATTTGGTTGTTACAGAAATTTGTGTTGAATCATAATAAATTAAGATAAATGGTCCACTTTTTCTAGTTCTGCACACACAGCTGACATGAATGGAAAATTCTGACTTAGTAGGAACTGCTGATGCCTCATTTCCAGGCATTTTAAACTTCAGTTTTTAAACAGCCAATGGCTGAAACACCTTATCTTAAAAATAATAGCTTTCCTAAGAATTTAATTAGGTCATCTACAGGGGTTATCTTTGGCACTCTGAAATTAGCTTTGTTGCAGACACTTGGGAGGACAATTAGGACCCATCTTATTAGCACTGAAGGTTAAAACTACAGTACTGTCTTGTATCAGGACATAATCTTTCATGCTTCACAGCTTTAGTTCTCACAATGAGTTGCATTGGAAACAGTGGAAGGGGGAAGGGAAAAGGGCAGACCTGAAAGAGCTAAATAAATATTCAGTTTAAGGAAGAGCTTACAGACTTTTTATTTAATGAACCTAATAAATAAGACTTAGAAGAAGAAACAAGGCTGGGAGGGATTGGTGAGCTACAATTAGATCCAACAAATTCTCTTAATCGAATTCCTAAAATTATGTTCAAAGAACAGGGTATTTATGTGATATTGAAATACATCCTTTTTTTTTTTTTTTTGGTGGAGGAATGTTAACTATAAACTGCATTTAGAATTCTTGTGATAATCAGATATATTTGCTCAGAATGAAATGGTTTCTTTTTCATTCTGTTTGGGAAATATCATGCTTTGACAGCTGTACTGATATTAAGCATGAAAGTCATGACAATGAGTTTGTGCTCACATGATAACTGTGGAAAAAAATTCACATCTCATAATGCCTACATTAAAATACACATGATATTAAGCAGTTGTTGAACATGGCCTGTTTCTAGATTTAACATAACCACTTATTTGTAAAGATATTTGCTTCAGGGGGATAAGTATTTTATGAAGCTGCATTTTTCTGTGATAAAAGGAAGTCATATCTTGCTTGCTGGCTATGCACAGCCTTTTCATAGGAAACCTCCTTCCCACATGCATTGTGCAATAACAAGTAAAATGACCCTCCAGGGTCATGGGATAACACTCATGCTTTGCTGCCTGCCTTTTTTTTTTTAAGTGGCACCTGCTGTGTGGTTCTCAATATAAATAGAGACTGCTTGCAGCAAATCACAGATGTTTTCCACACTGGAAAAAGGGGAAGGAAGCAATCACTATAGGAAAAGCAGAGGCAGTGTGGAGGACAAAGGAGGAAAGAAAAGCAACTTTACATTTTCTTGTCATTTTCTCACTTAGTGATCAGGCACTCTGCTGCTGTTAGTTTTGAGTTAAAAACTTGCTTAGCACATGCAGAATTACTTTGCTGTTGTACTCTTTCTTCATTAACATCTAGTCAATTGATCATTGGAGATGTGGAAAAAAGGAAATACTTGTTTGGTTTTCTTTTTAATCTATAAATAAAAATACAATAATACAATGAAAATTGCTCATATTTCTATTTTTTTGTGGTTCTTAAATCTGTCTTCACACAGTTTTATCTGATTGAATTATATATGTGTGGAATTAATAAAAACAGGAGGCTGTGGAAATTTATGTAAAAGACAACTAACAGCCATGTTGAGAAACAGAAAATACTTTGTCAGATGCCTTTTCAGACACTATATTGCTTTTATTTTGTGTAAAACCTTCGCTTTTCCCCAGTCTCTGAATGTTCTTCCATGAAAATGCAGTATATTTCAGCTTTGGATATGGGATGGTACTGAATCACAGCTCCAAATTTGGAAGGAGAAAGAAAGCTTGAATGAAAAAGAAAGGATTTTAAAAATTTTGGGGTTTGTGATGTGCTGAAAGCTGCAGACTCGTGGATATGTCCTCTGATAGTGTAGGACAGAACTTCTCATTAAACAGTTTTTCCACTGATCATAGGGTCTGATTAGATATATTAACTTTGTTAAGGAAGTCCCGTGATTGAATAATTACGAATAGAAAACCAAATACAACAGAAATAACACCTAAATATAAAAACAGCTTTATTTGTGAGTGGTTTTTGTTTGTTATGAGAGGCTGCTTGCTTATTTGTTTTTAGGTTGGCTTTTTTACTTCATATTCTAAACTTTGCATTGTCTTTTCAAAAGTTGAAAAGCTGAACTATAAATTCTCTGAATCTTTGCAGAAGGCTTGTCCTATTTATATAGGGATTCTGTGCCTTGGTCAAGCCTTCATACATTCTCTACACAACATTGTCTCAGCTCCATTGTCAGGAGGTAACCCAGAAGGCTGTGAGTACAAGGCTGTGAGTATAACCACCTCACAGAGATGACCTGACGAATAGGCCTGAAGGATCATTGCCTCTGGGATGACTGTTTCAGTAAGTTTTTACCAGGAATGTCTCGTGACAGCACAAATTGGTGTTTGCTTGGAAGCAAGCTGAGGAGCCAATACAAACTTCAGAATGGTTTAAGGACATGGACATGTAATCAGGTTATCTCAAGGTTAGTAAAGAAAACATGTCAGAAGCATCTAATCTCTAGTTCCCAAAGACTAAAGATCTGGAAGATCAGGTTTTTCCCCTACACTCTTTACCTTTATCATTTGTTTGGGTTTTTTTTCTGACTGTTCTATATTCCTATGGCTAAGATTAAAAAAGTGTTTTGCCTTAAGAAGGCCCTGAGGCAATATATGCTTTTCTTTTCCTTCATCATGTCAGACATCAAACAACAATGTGTCTGCTTGGCAGGCAGAATTGATGCAATTTACAAGGTAAGAATATCATGGCAGGATAAGGTTGAACAATTTATGGCAAAATATGGAACAGAGTTGCCACTGCTTGTGACTTTCAGTGTGGTTTAGTGCAGTAAGACATACTTGACCACTCATGTCAGAGGACTGCCCACCAGAAAATCTAATTTCTAATGTGTTGCAGCTACATAAAATGCTGTCTCCCTCGGGTTTTTCTTAATCCAGATTAGATCATCTGAGGTGCTGATTTAGTTCAAACCAGAACTGGGAGCTAGGTGCTTTGTACAGCAATAGATAACTGTATTCTGAAGGTTGATCTAATTGACCTGCCAGCTATAGGGGTTTCTGACAGTGTGTTTCTTTTCTCTGGAGTGAGCAGCTTGAAAGAGTGAATCTGTGTAATAACCACTCGAGGGTCTTCCCTAACCTACCAGGTGAGATATGGCCTCCCTTCTCCAGGACCAGTTAACAGCACCCTTCCCATCACACCGTTCATTAGCCCATTCACCACCAATGTACTTGTGCAGATACTGTAGCTATAATTTGCTAAGCATGAGGATTACTGCTAAACATGAAGCAAAAATAAATATCTCTGTGAAGCGAATCTCCACCATTTTATTATACAGTATATTTACCTTTCACAATATCTAGCTTCTCCTTTCTCAGAATTCTCCCCGTTTTTCTTCAGCAAAAGTAAATCAGCTTTCATTAAGGTTCCGAGAACTGATTTGTACACAGTTCTCTGTATTTGGAGAAAGTACTGAGAACACAAGGGCAAAATCAGAAAGCACTTGGCTCCAAGTAGCTGAGATGATTGCATTGAAAAATTCTTCTGGGAAGCACGCTTCAAGGAAAAAATGAAAATGTGACATCTTCAGCCACTTTCAGTTGAGTACTCTCATAAAAGAAAATTAGTGACTGTCCCTGTACAACTTGCTACATTTCCAAGAATACACACTCAAACCAGTCAAAAGCTTTTCTGTAAGGTTAAGGAGGCAGATGACTGCATTCTTATTGAATTGCATTTAACAACACATGTAATCATGAAATAAAACTTCTTCAACCTCAACAGCATATCTGTCAATATTTACCCATTTGAACAGTCAGACTCGCTTCAGGTAAATAAATATAAAGCGGAAGAAGTAATACCATTTTGAAAGAAGCGTCCTAAAAGGAAGAGGCCTTAAATTTGTACAGCCTAGTCTAAACCTTTTGCTTCATACAGTAGGATGCACATCTTAGTCCTGTCTTTTAACACCATAAATCTTGGGTAGGAAGTGCACAAACTCTGTATCACAAATATTGAATTATGCTTTGTATGAGACTGTAAAATTCTTAATTTTACTGTGGGAAAACTATACACTGTGCTTTGATTAAAGATACTACTTGTCACTATCTGTATTTTTGTGAAATTTTATATTGCAATTGAGGTTTTTTTCCTGTAAACCCCTTCTATGCACTTTTATATGTAGTATGACTTGCCAATTTCTTTCACAATTTTACATATGAATTTTAATATACTTTGTAAAAGATTTTCATTCTTATCAACATTAAGTGAGAATGAGCTGATTTTTGTGTGTTAAGAAGTGACAAAGGGTGGTTTTGTCAGACGATGTCTGCATGACTGAAAGCAGGCAAAAAAGAACTCGCTTCAAACCTACTAGACCTGAATTTGGTCCAGACTAGAAGCTGTGTAACCACATTATCATGGCACTGAGCCCAAGCTAATAAGCCCTACTGAGAGGCACTAAAGCAGTTACACAATTTTTAGATCAGAGCTGGCTTGCCTCCAGCTAGCTTGGAGTGTAACCAGGATGATCTCAGGTTTGTCAGGAAAAGGCAACATAGAAACAGTCTCAGGCCCCTGAAACAAGCAGGCTTAACCTGTACTCTAAATTTGGTTTGTAGCTTAGGGTAAGAAAGAGATATGGAACAGGCACGCGTGAGAACAGCATAACTTAGATAGTGATATGGGGAAGGAAATAAAATAGTACTTCTATATTCTAGTTACTATTGTTTCAACTTGTTCCATTAGCAGATCAAATCGGCAGATGGTTTGTACATAACACTTGAAGGAAGGGCACAAAGGGTATGTTCATAAGACTTAAGCAAACTTAGTAGAAAAACCCATGTTGTTTACCTCTTTCATTTTCTTTTGTCATATATACAAAATATATGTTTTTTTATTTTTTAACTCTATTCAAAGCCACTCTTTGCTTCTTGTCTCCTCTCACTTTTCCTGAATGTCAGAATTCATTCCCATATTAAATGTATCTATTTTTGTGGCTAGACCTTGAGATGAATTTCTGCTAGCTTCACAGAATAACTTTTTGTGAGCTTGCTTGCCTTTCTTGACTTCTTTTCTTTTTTTCCCACCTGACAGAGACACTCAGTTTCTCGCAGCTGCCTTCTCTTTTGACATTGCTGGTGTGGGAGTGGTGCTAGAGACACAGAGTCACCATACCTGGAAAGGGCTAAGCCTTGTAATTATGAGTACTCCATCTCTAGACACCTGAATGATGATGTGGTGTTATTCAGATGGCTACAAAAAGGTTTTGGAAAGATTGATTCTTTAGAAGGATACCAGCAGAGCAGAGCATCAAGATCCTGTGTTTGTCTGTCTTCCGATGTGACTTCTAATGTATTTTAATTTAAGTCCTATTTGGTCTTCTATAAAGCAAGTTCTTTAATAACTTATTCTTCACTTAAATCACATTAAGAGTATACTCCTAAAAGTATTCTCCTGAGTAGTCCAATTTTTTAAAAAATGACAGTTTCTCTATAGAGAGGAAAGAGCATTTGAAATAATGTTGGGTATTTTGCCAAGTCTGTCAAAAGAGTAACACTTCCACTTTCTCAGCTCTGTCTCATTAAAATTGTATTCTAATTCTGTCTCAACTTGGTCTCTTTGCTTCATAAGTCATTGCCTGCTCATTACTTGTAGTGTGAGAGATGAAATTTATTCAAACCTGATAGCAGGGATAAAGAATTGAAAGGCAGGCAGCTGGGAGAAATGAAATTAGCTTATTCTAATGCTTTTTTGACAGGATTTTTTTCATTGCCATGGGTTACTATAAGTGTCAGTTTGGATTTGTGGTACTGTCTTTGTTAGGTTTGTGGGGGATTTTTTAAAACAGTCTTAACTGCTAAACTATGCTTTTCTTTGTCACATCCATTGAAATAATGTTCAATGTCTGTGTTGATAATATGGTCAAATATTACTTGCTACAGTAGTCTGTAATTGTTTTATCATTACAGTTGTCTAACAAAGATTAAATTTTTGCAATCATTTTATAGTAGATTCTTCAGCTCGGTATTTAGATAAATAGGATACACTCAGTAAGGCCTGGGAAAATGATAGACGATGCAATATAACTTACATGCAATTTAAGGTGGAATACAGAGGGGAGCTGAGTTTTCTAACCCAAATATTTTCTTTCAAGCTTTGAATGTCAAAAGAATACACCTAGGAATTTCTAATTTTGAATATAGAAGAGTATTAGAAGCAAATTGACTTAAAGCACAGCACTTTTCCATTATAAAATTGAGTTGTTAAGAAATTATATGGCCTAATTACTGAACTTGGTATTTTTGACTACTTGGATTATGAACAGATATTGTCATTAACTAGCTAATTAAATTGACTGCAATAACAAGCCATAATTTAGAAATATGTTCTAAATTAGTTTTTATATGAAAGCAAAGTCTTTGTTGAACTGTGCATGTGATTAATGTCAAGTGTCATGAATTAGCTCGGGGATCTCTGGTGCAGGAAGGGCATTATAACGAGAAGTATCTGTGTATTTGACAGAAACAGATGCAGTCAGAAGAGTGATTTCTAGTAGATTAAAAATTTGAATTAGAAAATGTTAATAAGTATGTATATATGTATTTTCTGAAAGCATAGAACATAATGGCTCAGTACAAAGTGAATGATGTCCTTCTCTCTAAAGGCAGAACATGATTTCATCTGCAGTGAATCAGTGCAACTGATTCTCTTACCCCAGAATCTTAGTGCTTATGTTAATATTTTGCTACTCAGAAAACAAAGCATAGGGTTCTTAATCTTTATACACTTATATACTCTAAACATCTTCAAGTAAGTTGCCTGTTAATATCTAAAATGGCCTGTTAATTAAGCATGGTGTCTTAAAAGCATTTAAGAATATAAACATGACATGCCCTAGGTATTGCATTTGGATTTGTGCTACTGTCTTTTAAATTTTTTTACTGTTGCTTTCAAATGCACACTGACTTAAATGTTAAAATGTACTTTCCTCTAGCACGTTATTTGAAGTAATACTCAATATCTGTGTTCAAAATATTCACTGGGAGTACCCCAAACATAATTCCATGCAGAGCAGTTTGAGCAGGATACTCTGCAGAAAATATATGCTACAGCACCTACGAACTAGTTCAGTAAGGGGGACTCTTTATTCTAAGTTTTCTTTCCCTGCATAATATTCATGAAACACTACTTCTAGAATCCTTGTTTCCTGTTCGGATGTTAGATTCTTTGGATGAAATGACTTACACAGGGAAGTAATTGTAAAAGCACCAAAATTACAGTCATAGTAGTGGAAAAGAGAACTGTTCTAGATCTTCAGGGGGAAATACATTATAGATGTTCCCATATAATAAGTCACCTGAACAGATTTCTAAACAATATTTGACACCAATGAGATAACAGGAGATGAATCTCAGAGGATTGATGAATGCTGCAGCAGTCTGCAGCAGTCCAAGCATTACCATTCTCACTAATCTCAGCTAGGGACAGAAAAAAAGTGTCATCTCTGGCATCAGTCCTCCTTTTGGTAATAAAATCGTATAAGGAAACAAGGGAGTGGTAAGAACTAGATTTTCTTTTTTAATCACTTATTTTCATAGAAACAGAGAGGTCCTAGGCAGTTTAAGATTTCTAGCATGAATTAAGGCAGGGATTGATAGGCAAGTATAAGCTTTCTCTTTCAAAGGTCACCTCAAAATATTTTTAACAGGGAAATTGTAATTCTAAAAATCATTTTATATTATGCAGCTATCTATGCTCACAATCATATACAATAATTTGGGCAGTGAATTATAAAGATAATTTTATTTATCTTGCACTGACAGATTTTGCATTTATCCGATTCAAATGAAATCTCAGTGAATAATTGATTCTTCTGTTTGATCATGAAAAATCAAAACATGCATACCTGATGTTAACTAAAATGGAAATAACTTTTTTGTAGGAAACAATTTCCTGAAAAATATTTGAGTTGAACAAAATGTTTCACTTCATCACATGGAAGCAAATCTCACAGTTATCACACTGGACTACATCTTGACTCTTGTACTTCTTGAGATAAATAGACTAAATACTCCCCACCGTGATTCTTACAGATTCCCACTAGGAAGCTGCAACTCCATTACCAAGAGGGGGGGCTGAGGGGGGTGCGTGGCTCTAATAGGCAGCTTGAGGGATGGTTGGCACACAAAATGCAAATAAAAGACTTATATTCAAGAAGGAGAGCATTAAGACAAGAATTAATTTCAAGAACTTGCAAAGCTTTAGAAAAAACTCCGGGGAAGGAATAGATGAAGGGACAGAAGTAAGAGACAAGTAAATTCAGTTGGGGTTTTAAAGTTACTTCCTGCTGGATTAACAAGTATCTCTGTTTAGAAAATTGTATGTGTTACAAAAAGACAGATAATCTTACCTATCATGACTGTTAATTTGCCAAACTGATATCGTCTTCCAATACAAGTAATAGGAGCAAGAACTTTAAATATATTGATAAATTTGAAAGAAAAGAACCAAGGAAGAGGAGAAAGTACAATGGTAGCTGATGGATTTGATGACCTGGGAGAACATGTGTTCCTAAGTAGAAGTAAAGGATTTGCCAGAAATTCTGAACAGAAAATCTCAAACAAACTCTTGGAGAGTTTCATGGGTACTCATGCACTCTGAATTTTTCAGAGTACTTATTCAGAGTAGCATCTGTGAACAAAGGAGGATAGCACAAGACAAGTTCTTAAAGAAACTATGGGGAATTAAACAAGAACATTACAAAGCAGCTGCATTTAGATAGCTGGGAGAGTAGCAGGGGATGTCATGTCTGAATCACTTTAATATTACACATGTGGGTATCTGTTCTTTTCACAAATTAACTCCAAATGCTTCTTGAACCCTGAGGACAGTGCCATAGTACTATGCTCTAGTTGAGGGGTAGAGGGATGGCAATTATTTATGATTATGGACAACTTCATAAATGTGCTTACAGAGAGAAATCAGTTGAGGTGCAAACAGAGCCGAAACCTTAGGAAGGTGCATTACAGAAAACGATCAGAAAATTACACGAGTGATTGCTAAAATAGCCAACAAAGAAACTATTCAACATGAAATTATCTTTCAATTTTAACACAGAAAATAGAATTCTTGCAGAGGTAGGAACCAACAGCTTTTTGGTCACATTTTTAAAGCTACTTATCCAACTGAAGTGTCAGAGAGTACCAATTGATTTTTTTTCTTAAATTTATTTTTCTTTCTTTTAAAATCACATAAACACTGATCCAGGTTTTCAGAACTGTATAAAAAAACCCACCAGGGTGGTTCATTTTGAGGAGGCTTGGATGGTACAAGTGAAGCTACTGAAACTACTCAAAACAGTGGATAGAGAACAGTGATTTCAGGTCATCCATAAATCAGGTTCAAGATATTTGAACTGAAGAGGAAAAGTTACTCCTTACCAGTAGAATCCTTGAAGAGATTTTTACATAGCTCATTGAGTAGGCATGAAATAACATTTTCAATCATAATCAACTTCTCATGAAATATCAGGTGAATTGTTTAAGGCAGCAGTAATAGATGCCTCCATTCTGCCATTCTCTTTGCTATTTCAGGTCAAGTACATGACACCAAGCTTTTACTCGGTACGGAGACTGTAAGTTCAGAAAAGCAGCAGTAGGGTCAGATCCAAAAATCTCCTCCCAACATTACTCACTGTGACAATAGTTTTCCTCATATTCCTTAGTGGGATTACCCAGCCATTTGATTCTGGGTAGAAAAGTCCACACACTGCTTGTGAAACGGCTTTACTTGAAAGCCATTATCTTCAGAGCAATCAGGACTTAACACAAAAATCTTCTTGAACGTTAATCTTTTTTTTTAAAATTACCTTCTAGTGAAGTCAAACAGAAGAAATGCCATTAAAAGATGTGCAGCTATATCTGTGCACAGCCAGAGATCTGATTCTATGAAAAGATGGCAGGTCATCTTTACGTTTTGCTCTAAATTAAAGGAGAGATGTATTGATTGTGGATCCTACCTATCATTCTTGTCGTTTGACTAAGACCATTCCCAAGTTTTCTTCATCAGCTAGTATCAGCTAGCTGATAGAAATCTGCAACTCATTATTGCTCAACCCATTAGGTCAGCAGTCAATACCTCACAAGGAAGACAGGACCTATTATACAACCTGATCATAGTTTAAAGGGTGCAAATGCAAGTGCCCTGACTTGACAGCCGTCTTGAGGACAGCTGGCTTCCTCCTTTTTGTGTCCAAAATGTTGTGCATGTTTACCCACTCACTGACCACGTACAATAGAAAGAGCAACGTAAACAGGTTTCATGTGACTGAGTAGCTGAGCAGCTGCACAGGTCACTGTGGCAAAAGTTGGTCTAAGAGAAATAAATGTGTCTGCAAGTAGAATGGTGTTCTAAGCCACAGACAGTAATTATTGGTAGCCTTGTGTTTGAAGGAAGATATCCTGTCGTCTGTCAGGGGGGCAAGGTGTCACCGTTGTCTCTCTCTCCTATCTCACCTGTGTCTTTTTAATCGACAGTACTACTTTGTGATTGATGTGTTGAATCATATTTTGTTTCAGTAGAGGAAATAAAAAGAACGAGAGTGCGGGTACTTTACCATATAACTTAGGAGTAACCTCCAAGGTCCCCGCCTTGTCCTATGACCCAGAGAAGTGAAGACAGGGAGAATTTAAGATACCTCTACATTTCATGCCTGTGCCACAGGCAACACCTGTTTCTGGAAAGGTCTGAACCCACAGTACTTTTTCCTGTTGCTTGAGGAACTGGTAATCTCTTGCCTTTACTGAAACATGTTTGCCTGTCAATCTTCCGGACATCTTGAGCAGGGCAACTTGCCTCTCCTCTGAAACAGTATGACTAATGCTTTCTTGGCTTTGCTGACCCCTTCTCAGTTTATCTCGACTAAATGGACTTATATAGTATTGGTTCCTTGCATATTTTCCAAAGAGTCTTGTAGGCGTAAATCTTGCCACAATGCCCCAGCCAAATATCATTCATCTGGAATGACACCCACACATTTGCTTTAGCTGTCATTCTGTCATTCAAGTCAGCTGCTGTTGCACTTAAAGGCCACCAGCAACAAGCTGCTACTCCAGCTGCTGAGGAGGTAGACAAGCCTCACTCATTCTTCCTCCCTCTGCATCCTTCTGCTAGCTCCTTTGCTCCTGTTTTGCATTTCAGTGTAGCAGTATAGCAAGACGTGGTGGAGCTGCTGTTGCCAGCCCCATGTTTTGTTCCTCATTCTGTCTCTGACTTGGAACATGATCTCTGTGCCTCAGCCTCTGTGCCTCAGCTTTTACAAAGCATTTTACAATGTCCTTTGAGATCTACAGATGCAACAGATTACTCAGATACAACCTAGAAATTCTATGTTTTCAATTAAGATATAAATGACAGACATACATTCTAATTTTATTTCTGGAAACCCTTATAAAATATCTTTGGAATGTAATTTGTGACTCTGTGAAAACTGACACTTGGTTATAAAAGCAGCTTTTGCTTTTGTCTCTTTAAGTGAAACCCTTTGTGTTGACGCATAGTTATTTAGGGAAATAAATGCAACTTTGAATGAGCTAGGCTAATGGAGCCTTAACGTGAACGGAAAGAATTATAGCACACTGGGAATTTGGTAGGAGCAGAGATAAAAAGAAGTTGCCACATTTGCTTAAAGTGCAGTTATAACTCTGATTCGGGAAAAGACAAAAGGGTAGAATTGGATAGTTACTTTATGAATGTGGATGTAACAGAGAGAGCTCATTGGTTTCGTAGGTCTGTGTTAGATTCCCACAGCCCTGAACAAACAACTCTCAGCCTTATATTTTCTAAGCTTTTGTCTTCCCACTTTGGAATTCTGACTATGGGCACATTACCAAGCCAACTGGATTCACTACAAAGCTCCAGTGTAGCTCTTTTTATCACAAAGATCAAGACAACAATTGTGTGCCTACAAGAAAAGAACAACTAACACCATCGAGCAAACATTAAAAGAACAATTCTGGAGATAGTTGCCTTTGAACTGCAATAATGGGCAACATTCAGTCCTGAGATTTGAATTCAGAGTTAAAGGAATTCATTACTAACTGCCTTTCCTTGTAATTATCCAAGCTGCTGGCAACGTATATTTTCAGCAGCATTAATTTTGTGCAACGTAATATTTTGTAGTTGTGCTGAACCCCACACAAATGCAGCGTTGTAAATCTGCTTTATGGAGTTAGTTTTGTTTATTATAGAGTTCGTATATGAAAAAGGAAGAAATCTAAATTTTGTGTTGGCTTCTCCCCAAACCACAGAAAATGGAGTATTGTTTTACAAGACTCTGTTCTGAAATATCACTTCCCGACTGTAAAAGAAGTATGGTATATTTGCAGATGCATTCCACAAGCATGCAGAAAGTACAGCTGCAAAAATATAGTAAGAGCTGACGTTTGTTTTTTCTCCAGAATGGTCGTTTCACATTTTTGGGAGAGCTGAGGGGTGTGGGGAGATAACTACAATTTTAAAATAGATGCAATACCCCAAATGTAACTTCAGTTGAAATCTACCAGACACCAGTAATTCAGAATAAGCATTCTGTCTGAGGATCCTTGACCACTGTTATTTTAGTTCTGGTACCAAAAACCTAAACCATGGAAATACTTTCAGTGAATCATCCTGAACTGTTTTATTTTTCTTCCCCCACTTCTGCTCTGCCCTTTTAGTAGATTAGCTTTGGAGTCACTGTAATCAGATGCCTGAACCTTTTTTTTTTTTTCTTTGAAGAGTATTACACGATTTTAAAAGTTCTTTCCAGATGTTTTGGTTTTAATGGGACACACCCAATTTCAAATTGGTAATTTTGGCCATTGCATTAATACATGATGAAGTATGCATGTGATGTGTAACATAAGCAAATTAGATGTCATTTGTGACCCATAATTGATGAAGAGGACAAAATTTTTCACTCCTATCCACTGAGGTATGGACAGATGTGCAGTCTCTCTTTGGCATCTTCACCTCCTCCGCTCTCAAGAGGGATGCAGAGATGCAGTGGCAGCAACTTCTATGGATCTGTGGAGAAACAATTAGCTGAGTGACCATTTCCACACTAAATATGTGTCAGACCACTTGGTTTCTCATCCTCACAGTTAAAAGGTTACAGGAATTCAGAATGGCAATATATTTAAAGAGTTTTCTTTACCGATCACCTTCAGGAAGAGTTACAAGAGACTGAATGTTTGTTTTTCCAATCTACTGGTTTAAGTTCTACAAATGCCATAATATCAACAACCAACTGGAAAAAAACAAAACCAAGACTTTTCAGGCAGTTAGCAACACTGTCCGCGAAATCATACTAACAATTCAGTTATGCCCTGTCATATTTTTGCAATACCTGAAACATCTGCATCACAAGATTGTATTTTATTTCAAGTTCTCTCTGAAGGTAAGGGTTTCCTAGGAACTACACCACCTAAGAACTAAACTTTGGGATTCCGCTTTAGTTGGAAGTTTAGCTCCACCCTGATACTTACCTCCTCATGATGATGGGGTATCTAGCTTCCTGGAGACTCTCCTCTTTTTGAAAAGTTATTTTCGTTGTTAAATTACCACAAGTCCAGTCATTTCAGCAAAGAATTCTAGTATTTTTAACATGCACTAGATTATAAGGTTGGCCAAGAGAAGGTAGTGCAAGTGCATCAAATGCAGTTCAGTCAAGACAAACAAAACAAAAATAATGAAAAATAAAATGTGGCGAAACCACATTATATCACCACCATTATATTTTTAGTTGGCATGTCAAGTTACTTGTTTTAAATTATCTGATGTTAATAGGAAGTCGCTAATTTGGGAATGCCTACAAAAGAATCTTAATAATTGTCTAGCAAGAAAATTAAATATTATTCATATAGGTATGTGTGAGAGAAAAAAAAATCTACTGTATCTTTAATATGCAGCTGTAAGATGGGGAATTACCATTAGAAAGTGATTATATGCATTATTTATATAGTTATAAGAGATGCGTGTGGTATCCCGAGGTTGAGAGTATCATTGTATTATTTACCTTAAGCTGTAAGTCTTCAGCTTATTAAACATAAAAGCATAGAGTGTCATTTAAAAAGAATATTACTTTAAGAACATATATTTTTAGAATAGCTTTCAAAGATTTAAAAACCCAAAAGGCAGATATAACTCCCTCAACATTAACTGCTGTTTTACTAAATGAACTGTTGTAATTGGTTTTAAAGCCTCCAATCAGAAATCTCATTAAAATAGTACCCAGCCTCCATTTTAAAGTTGAGGAGGGCGTGCTTCTGGGAAAAAAAGGAATAGCTGTCTAAATTTTCCAATATATTTTGGACCTGTGTTGTACTTAAAACAGCTTGTGGTTAACTATGAGAGCTAAAATGTTACAAATGAGTTTAATTTCCTCTTCATTTTTGCTTTATATTCACCAAAGTGCTGCTAGTACTGGATATTATTAAATACAGGCTATAGTTTAGATTTATGTGTATCTAACTGGACAGTATTTATATGAGATTAGTTAATGAAAAACAATAGCTGTGCAGACCTAGCTCTAAAATTTTAGTTTAGAAAGAAGAAAATAAAATTAAATTAGAAAAAATTTAAATAGGTGTAGAAAGTGTAGAATGTCTTCAGATCGTTGTTTTGTACCTTTATGCCTTGAAAGCATTTTTTGTGTATATACATTGCTGATCTGGAAATCTGAAACTTAATTGCACTAGGCCTTCAGTGGGATCTATTTAAATAAGAGGATATCCCTCAACACAGTTTCTGGAAAGTGATAATCAGTTTGAACTGGAGGTGCTAGGAAATATTTTTTGTCATATATGGGAAAAAATGGTTCCTTGTTGATAGAAGAACAAACCCAACTGGCTGCCACTTAATCCATTTGTGTTTTCTTAAAAATATGTGTGAATTTTTTTTTTAAGCTGATATGGAAATCAGGGTATATTTTTTACTTTTAGAGTGAAGGATAAGAGCCATAAGAAGTCTCCAGTCTCAGTGCTAGAGAGCTGGGGGACTGAAGACTGGGGAAGAGTCTGCACAGAGACAGATGAGAAGGAGGCCTGTTTAATAACTTCATCACTAGTCAAAGTAGCAATAAAAGAAGAAAAGAGACCTACTGTGAAAACTTCTTCAGCTCCCAATGTGAAGCCCAGGTGCAGGAAGTGGTAAGTGTCATGTAGTCCCCTCCATTCACTTTCAGTCCTGGATGAGCTGCACTGTCTCTAGTTGGTTAGAAACAAGAGTCAATCACTACGAGATACACAGGCATCACCTGCCAAATGATCCGTGTGTGTTCACACAAGATTGTTGAAGCTTTCTTTCTCATCTCCATTTAAAAAAATGGCTTTCTGTTCATGAGTTTGTGCAAAGCAAGGGGTTAGTATATCATATTGAAGAGATTACTAATAAAGAACATTATGGAACATTCAATGTGTGTGTATATCTTCTGTTAACTGGAAATCTGCAGCAAGTGGTACCTTCTGGGCTGCTTTAGGAGAAGTGTTGCCAGCAAGTCAAGGTGGGTGATCCTTCTCTCCCGCTCAGTACTACAGAGAAACACCTGAAGTGCTAGGTCCAGTCTGGGCTTACCAGTACGAGACACATGGACAGACTGGATTGAGTCCAGCAAAGGGTGGCTAAATTGATTAAGGGCTTGAAGTATATGACATGTGAGGAGAGGCTAAGAGAGCTGAGATTGGTCAGCCTAGAAGAGAAAAGACTGAGGGGAATCTCATCCACATGTACAAATCCTGGGGAGCAGGGGGAGCTTATATAGGCGGACCCAGATGGTCTTCTCAATGGTGCCCAGTGACTGGAAAAAAGATATTGGGTGCAAACTGAAACACACGAAATTCCAATCGAGTTGTTTGGTTTGTTGTTTTGCCTAATGTGAGAATGAAGAAACAGTGTAACAGGTTGCCCAGAGTGGTTGTGAAGCCTTCATTTTTGGAGATACCCAAATCCCTGAGCAACCCGGTCTAGCTGATCCTGGTTTGAGCAGATGGTTTCAACTGGGTGATATCCAGAGGTCCCTTCCAGACTCAAACCTTCTGTAAATCTGTGACTTGCCGAGAATTATTACACTGTGACACAATATGCTGGAAAAATTTTTTCTTTTTTTTTTTTAATACCCAATAATAAAATGAAATGTACTGGTTTTGTCATTAAAATCAAAAGTACACAAATCTTCATCTTGGCCCTTTTTTTGAGAAATATTCTCACAAGACTTCATTTCTTCTACTTAATTTTGGCTTCTTTTTGTTTTATTCCTGTATTTATTATAGATGACTTGGTTCAAGCAGCTGACCTTTCTCCTTTCCAGGAGAGTGTCAGTCACAACTGAAAGAAAAATAGAGCAAACTTTTTTCTTCCGTTTTTCTAATCCCTGTGTGGGTCTAACATTGTTAAGAAATAGCATGACATGGCTTTGAGGTATGACAAGCAAAGGAGAAATAGTAGACTCCTCTTGCTGCACTAAGTAAGCAAAGTTAGCTGGCTAAGCGCAGACTAACCACAGGAGCAGGAGCTGGCACTTTGGGGAGAACAGAAGTCCACCTTGCTCCTCTCCCAGCTTGTAAACCTATGCATGCCAAAGGAACCCTGATATTCAAGACCAACACTAATCATACTGGAATGAACCAATTTTACCTAAAAGTTTGTTGCGTTACTTGGAACTCAGCCTCCCTATTCTCTGTCCTCAGAGCTAATTGCCTACATCTCTTGTCTAAAAACCAGTAGCAGTACTTGAAGAGTTATTTCTGGAATGCCAATGTGTATGTACACTGTCTGTATAAATTTATCCAAACTACATGGGTTGAAATGACATTGTTAATTAGCATAATGTTTTACTTTACTATGTGGACCCAGAGAAAGCATCTCATTAATGTTTTACTTTTTTCTTTTTTTTTCTTTTTTTCTTTCTTTCAAAAATTATCACTCTCAGAAATAATTAGCAGAACTATGGTGATCAGGGCGATGTGGCAGTTTAAAGGAATTTCAAGTTCAGTAACATTGAGCTGGAGCCCTGAGAGGAGCTGTTGGATGACCAGAGTTGAAGAGGGGGCAGCTCTAGGGACACCTCCAGAATTCTCACCCTACCAGTATTAAATCGTGATTCTGTGGTTCTAAAATCCTAAGACTGATCAATAAGAAGCCTTTTAGAAGGTAGAAAGAAAAAACAAACATTTGTTTAGCACTTTAAAATCATGAACCATTTTTTTCTACACTAATGATGTCCCATAATAAAGCACATCAGATGGAAAAAATGCAGTGTCATGATTTCAAGCAGAGCCAGAAACACACAAAAAGTCTTTTTTTACCAACCATTTTTTCACAATTTTTTTTTTTACAAAGAGGTTTCCTGTTCACTTCAGAAAAGAAATTTTACTTCAATGATTCTCATGGCCACTGCCCAGCTCTTTGCTTTCAATTAACATTCCTGAAAATGAAACAAAAAAAAAAATCGCTGGCATAAATGTTTATGGAAAACAAATAAAAACATCTCTGAATGCCATCAAAGTAGATACGTTATTTTTATTCCAGCATATGTTTATGAATATTTTCTTGATGTATTCTGCCAGCTCTAGCCTTGAATTTGGACTTTAAAAAGCATTTCCCAAATTCTTTTCAATTTCCCCCTGAACCACCATGTTTATTCATTCACACTGGTTTGTGTTTTCCATATGTTATCTCTAAAAAACAGGATTCCACAAAACTATGAAAGCAGAAAATCTTGAGGCAAAGAGGTATTTGACGTGTTTTCCTTATTAAAATCTAATGATATCCTTCAGATATACAAAACCTAAGCCCGAAAAGCAGTGACCAAAACTGTGCAATTGCTGGATTGCCACATGGAGCAGTCCACCACCATTTTATTGGTTACCATGATGCTTTCTGAGTACAGAGTCTTAATGTTAACACCGATTTGTCTGGGATTCATGCTGTATTTTGATAGGCAGATCCTGGCTCCTGACCATATTAGTGCAGTGTGGTATTTTTCCTTTTCACAAGAAAAACTAACTATGTACAGCATTAATAATTTATGCCCAGGAATTAGCAAGGATGATAAAGCTCTGACTGTCAGACTTCCACAACCTCACAAGTATCTTTGCACGTGTCTTGCTTTTAAAAGAAAACCCTTGGCAGGAACATACAGACTGGGTGTTAGTACACAAGCATAGGCATTGAGCCACCTATAGAGTCATTTACATGACAAATCCTCCTTTACATGTTATTGAAAGATGACTGTCTGCCTAAATTGTGTTCATATACTGTTGCATATACCATCCTATAAGGCCAGATTTGAGCATTTTTCTTTATTGTAAAGGCTATTTTAGTTGTGCTGGTAGTAGGCTTGTTTGCTTCAAGAATGTAAAAAAAATGTATTTGATTAATAGCTGCATTGTTCTTATTAACATCATATCTGCTAAACATTTTTGTTGTCCCAAAATCATGCTGCTGTTGTTACCGTTGGTGCTGTGGTTGGTAATGGTATCACTCCAAGCAAAGTGGAGAGCATTTTTACTATCATATGAGTTACACCAATGTCACTATCAGGATAAGACACAAAGAACAAAAAAAATTACTTTACCTCATACATTACTGTATTTAGGAAGACACTCCAAGGATCTATACGAAATGATCATTTTCTAAAAGACATATTCTGTTTGTATTGCTATAATAGCTCAAAAAATACAGTTCTGGGTGTTTTCTAACTATACTGTAGATAACAATACAACGTTGGTGGTCTTTATTGTGTTTTGGGGGTGGGGGAGGCTATTTGCTTGAAAGCTGTTCTAAAAAAAATAATAGGATTATTCTCATCTTTCATTTAGTTTAATAATACACTACATACATTTGTCAATCAAATTAGAATTACTGTCAGACCATAATAATGCATTTTAGTTTAGCCAATATCAGTCAGACCTGATTTATTTGCTTAATACAAATCTAATTGACTTTCAGGCTGCTCTTCTCTTTTCAGCTGTTAACCGACCAAGTACATCTTTAATTTCCAAGACCGATGGTTTGGTAGCAGTTGAGAGGAAGAATGATTTGCATAAGGCCCCAGAAGGGTGCCAAAACTCTTCACGCTTTAAACAACAGCCTTTATTATTCTGTAAGTGGATGTGTTGAATTTTCATGCTTTTGTTTCCAGTTCAGCCCTGACAGAAAGAATAAAGTAGATTTTGCCAGCACCCCTGCTGCGCCCTGAGGGAGAAATTCAATGTGCCTCATTTGTCTTAATTGGAGAACCGCCCTTAGCACCAGCTTTTTCTATGAATATATTAGCATAACAGACAGAAAATTCTAAGACTACCTTTTTTCCTTTTTTTTTTTTTTTTTTTTTTTTTTTCCCGTATAAGAATTTTATTTGTTTCTAAGAAAAATAAAAACTGGAAAGAAGAAAAATATATGTATCATCTTGCAGTCTTCTTACTATTACTTTTGTTGTAAACCACACTATGCAGGAAAAACGCATCTAGCCTACTTTATCTCCCCAGCGTTGTTAGGAGCTGGGTAGAGAGAAATGTGATAAATATCATCCAGGAGAGAGAGCTGAAAGCTGCTCTTTATTCTTCATAATGTGCTAATCCTATATATTTGTTCTTCGACTGCTTGTGTTGCTATTTTTTCTGATGGAGGAGATAGTTTTACACAGAGATGGATGGGCAGTAACTAGGAATGGATCTAAGAAAAAAACCCAACACAATCTTACAAAAGCGAATTTATTCACACTGAAACAAAATGCAGTTACCTCTGTCAAAGGAAGATTTCAAATCCCATGCCTATTCATTTGAGAAATATTAAATTCATAATCACGTTTTTCATTTCATAAAAGAAGTCTAAGTCTGGACAAACAATCTGTGCAATGTAAATCATTTTTAAATCAGGTCTCTTTTAGTGTCAGATTGAACTAATGAGATTTAAAGGGCAGATTTTAAAGAAGAGGTATTTAGTTTACATGTTTTTATGACTAATATTAATCCTTATATCTATTAAATCAACCACCTATTGCTTATACATGAAAAACATGGGAAATAGGTAATTTTTCTCAGAGTGTGATGTATACATTTTCTTGGGAATGTGGCTGCATTTTAGAAACTGATGAATCCATATTTAGTCTTGATATTTTTCCCTCGAGGCTCCAATGGGCTGCATCAGTCACATAGTCACTTAAATAGAAGATTTCCGTGTATGTTAGAATAAAGGTTTGTCTGTTTGTGGGGATTTTAGGCATCTCATAAACACTATGAAAAATTAAAATATTCTTTGGGGTAGGATTTTCTTCAGACAGTCAACTGGACGAGTTAATGGCTTAGAGGTTCGGTTCCAGCAAGAGCCGGGGTGAGGTTGTTAGCACAGCCCCTGGTTTGTGCTAACAGAAGACTCTTAATTCTGATACTTACTCTCACCTGTTCTATGCGGCAATTTATCAAAGCCAGCCACCACTGTAGCATTAGAAGTCTTTCACACATCTTCCTTCTTCTATTACTGATTACTGAACCACTTCTCTCCTACCTGCATACCCTCCCTAAAAGATGCTCAGTGACTCTTGGCTGGGATTTTCTTACATCTTTAAGAGTGGTAATAGAAAAGATTTCACATTCTTGTGCAAATGGATCTGCAGAATAACGATTTAAAATGACGTATTTCTGAAAATATGTAGGTGTCCTGTTTTGATTGGATAACAGAAAATTTGTTTCCTGGAAGAAAATGGTGGTTCAACCATGACAGTAGGCATCCCATTCTGAGTGGTTTTATATGGATTTATAGTAGTTCATCTGATAATCCAAACTGTTCCACTATGCAAACAACCCAGCAAATCGGAAAGACAAGCTTGCACTCATCGTGTCTTTCGCTTGCTCCCTCTCTATCTCCAGTGTTCTTAGCTTTGGTTTCCAACTGGAGGCTGTTCAGCCCTGCCTAGGTTAGAAGGGATAACTTTCTACGATATTCCTCAGAATCATTAAAGGGAATATCCTCTTTGTCTATGCATTTCCAGGAGGTCTCCTGGGGTACTTATTTCTAATATGATTTGTTTCATAGGAAAGAATTTAAAATCTCTCAATGCAGCACAAACAGGCTGGCGGTAATATGTGCCACTTCTTGAAGTAATGAGACGGTAGAGGAAAATGCCTCATCTCCACACTGTGATCTGTAAATTTCCTGGTTTAAGCAAATTGCAACAAACACTTTGCATGGAAATAAAATTGTAATATAGGTAGAAGGACACATTGCAGCATTATATCATTGTTATTTGTTATGGTATTTGGAAGCTTCTATAATTAGCACACTTTTGATGGACCAAAGCATCGTCTCATTTTTCACAGCACTAAACCCTCTTCCAGTGCTGAACAAACAGATGGTCACAAACCAAGGAATGTACACTTTAAATAACTCTCTGCTGATTATTTGCATGTGCACCACACTGCACATTCACAACAAACCCTTGTTCTGTCATGTCTGCCTGTGTTTTGGAAAGTATTTGATTTCTAGAGTTTTGTAGGATTATGTGGTCCCTAGTGAATCAGATCTGTTGTCAGACAGGTTCTGGAGAGCAGTAGTGGGTCCTCCACAAGCAATTTTTGTCAAGCCTCTGAGTGACTGATCCTTAACCTAAGGACTCTGCTGTCATATTTATCTATCCTGTCCCCGCAGATGGGTGCACTTTCCATTCTTTTTCCTGAACAAAATAATGTGGAATAGCACCTGCTTCCTCTAAAGAGTCCTTGGAATAGAGTCTGTACATGACAGTATTTCAAAAGCTTCCTAGGGAGGACTTGTCACTGGGTTCCACACAAAGTGAGACCATCTGAGGAATGGTTAACTGCTTTCCACAGGTGACAAATATATGATAAAGGACTATGTGGATTTATGTGGGAAAAGTAAGTGGTGTTTGATGGAGACAAGAAAATATCCACAGCAGGCTGATAATAGGTAGCATACACAGAGTTAAAAAATGTCTCCTCTTATGAGTAGTCTTTTACTTGGGAAACATATACTCAGTTCAGTATTAATGGGTAGCTTCTGCAGATGTTTATTCACACAACCACCCAGGTGGGTGAACAACTGTAAAAAGGAACATGTATTCACCTTAGATTTTTTCTTCTCCTAATTAGAAAAGGTACCCACTTTAAAAAAATAACTCTTTGCTGAGTTTTAGTGTGCACAAGCACCTAATTATCTGTTTCCAGTTATACCACTCAGTTTCTGAACTTTTGTGGATTCATGAGGCTGTCTGCATGTGCAGTGGCTTTAGACATTCTCTATTCACTACAGATATGTATAAAAGTCCCATTTGTGATGTTCACAAGGCTATGCCACATTGGTAGTCATTAAGTTCAATATTACCCTCCTAGAGTATTGAAGAAGGTAAGGATATATTATGTGTTCCAGTGGGTGCACAACCAAAAAGTGGCATTCACATCTTAAACACACAAACTGTAACTATTAATATGTAACATAAATAATGTTCTTTTCCAGAAATATGGTTTTCAAGACATACCTAACTGAGGGTAAGATGGTGTCATTTTCACTGTTTATGAATAGGGCAGTGTGCAAACCCACAAGCCACATACCTTATGTGTAGCATCTGTGTCCTAAGAAAAGTTGTCTCCATCTCCATGTCACACAAGGGTTACCATCATAAGTACTCATTCCTATTCAAACTGTTGAGTAAGTAGGCAAATAAAATGCATGCAGTGTTCTGTCATATTGTGAGCTGTTTATTCCATAGATCTGTAGTTCATGGAACATGAGATTTTATTAAGTTGTCTGAAATATTTGCAAACTCCTGTTTTAATCCCATTTTATCTCTCTTTTTTCACTGACGCTTGTTGGTATATTTGTGGGTTGGGTTGGTTTGGTTTGTCTTTTTCTGAAAGAAGTATATGTTTCAACAGAACCAAACAAAGAGCTTTAATATACAGCCGTGCTGGGTCTGTGGCAATGAGTTACATAAATAAATTTTACATCGAGAGATAAAAGCCCTTTCCAAATATTTTTGAAAGATTAAAGGCTAGAACATTTGCATTGGCACGTGCAACCTAATTAACTCCTGTGAACATATTCCTAATGTTCAAAGGATGATTTAGTGGAGAAAAGGTTATGCTTTCTTTCATATTGTTTTCATTATTCAAGAGCTGGAGAGATATCAGTGCCCACCTGATGTCTGTTTCTCGATGGTACACAAATAGAGCACTGAATTGAAAACTTAGTGTAAGATTAATTTTTAAACACTGATTGAATTACATGCAAGAAACTACAGTGATTGCATATTCTTCATTTATTAATTACAGGAGTATGTATAAATATTGGTGCTACACAGTAGACTGCAAAGACAGTTCTCTGCAGATGTGACAAAATTACTGCTCTTATCAGAAAGGATCTGAAACTCAGATCCCTCTACAGTAACTTATGTGTTCAGCTTTCTCATGGATACTTAATCCAGCAAGTTACTGGTCTGCCAGAAAGCCATCAAAAGACATTTGTCACTGGATCAAAATCAAATATGTATCCTGGCTGTTAAGAAGGGCTTTGTTGGACTAAATGACTGTACCGTTTTAGACAGTGCTGCAAGATTAATGATGACACTGGTTGTCCAATTTTCACCCTTGAGGCAGTATTACAGAGATGTGCCCTTTCTGTGCACCTGATGTTACGCATATCAAATGCATCATTTCTTCTGCTCTGAGTCTTGGTAATGGTCCATGTTTCCTGCTTCCCCTCCACAGAGGAAGATTAACATGGTATGGCTGTAATTTGTCTTGGGGAGTGGGTTGCTGCATAGAAATATACTTGCTGGAGTTATATTATAGGGGTTAACCACCTAATCACAGAGAACACTTAACAAGTGCATGTCTCTGACAGAATGAGGGCTCTGGCATATACTTTTGAGCCAATGCAAAGAAACTGTTCCTCCCCATCATTCTTCAGTTGTAAAAGGTATCAGTGAGCAACTTGCCTTCGATTAGTCTTATATTCTTTGACCTAATCCAAAGCCCTTGCCTCCTGTCTTTATTTTGTTGGGCCCTATTACCAAATGTAAGCATAATTTCAAAAGAGAATTCAGAAAATAATGCCCTTTATGAGAGTATTTTGCCCCATCCATACATTAGGAGACTGATGAATAAGCAGCATGGCTGGCACTATTCAGTATCTGTGCAGTGTTCTCCTAGGTCATATGCTGAGCCACTCTCCAATGTTTCCATTTTCCCTGATAATGACTTTATATGCAACTTCTAGCTTCATGGTTTTCTTTTCACACAGTACTGAGCTGCTTGTTCTCTCCTGCTGCTCATGTCAGAGACAGTTGAACTTGGAGGTCAGTGTGCAGAGAAAAGAGCAATATAATTGCATACCACAGAGGCCAGATGTTTAGTAAAATCATGGGCAATCTTGTCAGGAAGCACCATTGAAGTTCCTGAGAGATTCACCACTCCCAAAGGAAACTGGAAAATTGTATTCCAAAAGACAGTTGTTCCTTAGCAGTAAAATACCAAGGGAAATAACCTGTTCCTATTTTTGCTATTTATTCTGTTATACATCTTATCTCTCCTTTCTCCTTCTCAATTTCTTTCTATTTCTTTGTGATCCATCTATGGTACAGGTTATAATGAGTAAGCACTCTTCATTTGTGGAATTGGTTTTGTTTCTCTTTGTGGTTATGACACAAAATGAAAATATCACAAACTTCTTAGGCACTTATTACACAAATATACAGGAAGTACAACAGCCTCTCTTTTAGGCATGGTCCTTCACCAGTTCAACACAACTAGTTGAAAAGTTTGATGTTTTCTACAATATTATGTTGTTTTGTGGCAGTAGCTAACAGAATTTGTGAATTCTGAGTTTGAAAAACCTGTATCAACTATAGAGCTATACATCAGCTTCTTGAATATCTGAACTTAACATTCACTTTTTATCATGTCAAAAGAAGCATCATAACTAGGAATGGAAATGTGTGAATAAATCTCAGTTAACAACAGATAAGCAGTGACCAAACTTATGACATAGTAGAAAAGTATTTCTATCACATGTAATTTTTAAGTGGTATCAATTAGAAATGCATATATATATATATATGTATGTATGTGTGCATGTATATAATCTCAATAGTTTTGCCATCAAAGTGCATAAGAAAGAAGGTACTCACTGTAATCATTTTAGAGACCCAGATTTAAAACAGCTGCTGAAGCAGAAAGCTTGAGGTCAACACACACATTTGGTACTTCATTAGTGAACTGGCCAAGTTCAACTTGTGAGATGGGAATTACAGTCTAGTAAGCACCAGCTGTCGTCTTCATTGTTACAATGGTACAAATTAGTGCACAAGAGAAAGAGATTTTTGGTGCTGACCAGCTAACTTTCTCTGATAGATACTAAGAGCGATTTAATGACCCTAGGCTGGATGAAAGCCGGTATTTTCCCTGCCTTTCCTGCCTTGGTGTAATTTCTTACTTTCCTTTCCTGGTTTTCTATCCACATTATTACCATTGCAGTAGTAATCTGAAAGGGAACTGTCTTTTTCAAATAACTTTAGTATCTTACTTTCTTCTACTTTCATGGTTGTGAAAACTTCCAGTGGGAGAAACCTGGACGACAAGCTTGGATGGACATCTTCTTCTCATTCAAGCAATGTTTACTTACTACTGGGTGAAACTCTCTTAATTAGATCGATGTGATAAAACCTGTCTCTGTAATTTATTTTTTTTTCTCACTGCAGTCTCCAGACCTAGACATGTTTTTAAAGGCTTCTCTTCTGAAATAATGGTAACGCTGATATTCCTTGGGAGTCCTCAGTCAGGTTTCTGCTCCCATCTTTACAAATTAATTAAAACTAAATTCCTCGTTTGGTCTGACCAGTAGAACATCTGAGTTGCTCATTGTATGAAAGCTAAATAACAACATACAAAACTGAGGAGTTTCTTTGTGTTGAAAAAACATCAGTGTGTTCTGAGTTAAGCAAAAAAAGGATGTATTCTATCACCACCCACATATTTCCTCGATAAACTGGTCATTTGCACCCTGAGACTCCCTGTGCTCATGGGAGGTGGGGTGGCCCTCCTTATCTCAACTGAGATAACCATTCCAGCCGAAAGCAAGCACCACTCATCCTGAGTGGATTATCTCGGCTAATGCCCCATTACACCACCCATCCTGAGTAGATTATCTGGGCTAATGGCCCATTACTGAACCAGATAAACACCAACCAATGGAATGCCAGAAACCTTTGCTCCCTGGAGACTCGGCTCATGTGAGCTCATTACCAAACCAGATACACACCAACCAATAGAACATCGGGAACATCCTTTTCCATTGTGGAAATCCCCGCCCCTAGGGGAGGTACCAGACAAGAAACACGACATAAAAGTAGGCTTTGGGATGGGAGAGATCACTGGACTACCACGACTGGACTACCAGACGACTGGACAACCAGAGGACAGGACCACCATCACTGGATACTCAGCAGACCAGACCTTCTACAGGAGCAGTGCCTAATTGGACTATACAGCTACCACCCTGGTCAATGAGGTGTCAGGTTGTACCGTGACTCTGTCAGTTTGTTTAGGCTAGTGTTTCTGTATTCCTGAATTTATTTTAATGCTTTTATTAAAATTGTAATTTTGACCTAAATCTCTCTCGAGGTATTTGTGTGGGGTTAATTTCCCCTCCTGGTTCACATTCAAACCAGCACACAGTGGAAGTGCTGACTTTCCTAAAAACGCATGCCAGGAATTTCTTGTATGGAATAAACGCTATTTAGAAGAAAAAAAAGAAAATGCTGCAGAGCAGTATCTATGAGAACTCAGATATCTTTCTTGACACTACTGAATATGGAAGTACTTTATCTTCCTGACCCCAAAACTCAGATCAAGTAAATTCAGCTTTATGCTGTTGATTCCAGTAATAAATTAATCAATGGCAATCTCATCTCTGTAACAGCTTATTTTGTCAAGCTCAAATTTCACTCATTTTGCTGACAGGACAAACTTGTCCAGTACAAGGGGAGACAGAACTGAACTGCACTATTCAGCCAACAAGCCATTCCTCACCAAGATTCGGATGTGTCATGTATACTACTAGCACAATAGTGTCTACTGTGTGTGTTTCAATAGCTCTTTGCACTAAAATATCCTTGTAATAGCCTTTGTCTCTGACGTTCAGTTACTACAAAAAGCTACTGACAATATTATGCTCTTCCTCAGTTGTCAGCTGCTGATAAGTTGGGCAGTTTCTGTCTTCGGTGATTCTGGGTATGGTAGGATGTATCATTAGATTTTCTATGTAATGTAGATATGACAACTTTTGAAATCATTGTAGCCTTCACATAATTTAACTTAAGTCTTTCATTTCCCACCTTGTAATTAGAATATATTAAACTGTTTCAGTGATCCTGAATACGAAAATGCACAGCCACTAAAGTATTTCTTACCCTAATGTTATCAAGTCTGTAATATAGTAACGGGAAAAAAAAAAAACAAACTAAATGTAAATTTCCATTCTCTTTGTAAAGCATTTATGCAGTAAAGAATGAGTTGACTATATAATTTTTCATTTCTAAATAGCTAGGAATAGTAATGCATGAGCTGCAGAAGAGAACATTAATCTCTCAAGCTGCTAAGAAATGAAATGTCATATAAAGTGCCTTGTTCTTCACTGGTGCTTTCCAAGCATCGAGATTTTGGTTTTTTTTCCCTTATAACATTCTTCATTGAAAGAAAAGAAAAAAAAAATCACACTTCTGATTATATTAAGTTAGAGGAAAACCATAATCTCTCATAAATTGATTTAGATATTGTTTTTGAAGTATGAAGTTCTCATGTATTATTTCTTTCTTTTCATGGCTAAGTAACTTAAATTAGTAGTTCCCAAAGGCAAATGTTGGACAAGTGGAAGAGGAAGGCTCTGAACTTTTTACATTTATTTTATTATGTCACAACAGTGCTAATTTCTAAACAGGGCAATTTTGTTCTTTCTATGCCTCTGTTTTTAATTCAAACTAGCAAAAATAGTTATGTGTTGTTTTGGCTTATTTGCAAACATGAGCACAAACAGATGCATGTCCATGTGAGTTCATCTGAGTGAGCCTGAGGATACAAATTTCTGTGACAGAAACATTTGGTTAGATCATCTTCCTCACTCTCCAGGTCTAATGCTTAAAGGGAATCAAACCCTCCTCTGTTCAGTGGTTCCATACAGTCTTTTTGACATTGTTTGGTACTGCTTCTGACTTTCTTGAAAGATCTAATTGGAACTTGAGAGATATGGAGACCTTGAGTAAGTTTCTTGCATGGAAGGATGAAATTCACTCCTGGAGAATAATTAGTTTCCTTTAACATGGGGACTTTTTTTATTAGGACTCATGCGTTCAGTGGGGTTTTATGAGCTCCCTGCAATGCTAACGTCTTCAGAGACACCATCCTGTCAAGTGTTGACACAAAGCTCCAAATGAGTTGTGGAATCAGTTTTAGATGAGTATTCTATTATTATTATATAATAGTATTATATACTTGTCTGACCCCCCATATAAATAATGATGATGAAGTAAGAAGTCTGTCATCTGATGATGTGTCATATTTTATCTAACAAATCACTTCTGCTAAGTTGCAGAAATTTAAGATAGCACAGGCTCTCTTTAAACTGAACTTCATTTATTTCAGCACATATTCTGTACCCCTTGCATAGTTCAATTGTAAAAACTCAGGGTGGCCTCTTCTGTTTAATTTTCTGCTCTGTTACTCAGAGACAACTCCAGAAGTCTCTGTGCAGTTTGGAACACTCAATAACAGTTTTGGAAATCTTGCCAGTCAGGATGTCCCAAATGTCATGGCAATGCAGAAACTGACCCGATTTCACAGAAGGAACCGTATAAGTGTTTGTGTGCACATTAACTGTTCATGTGTGGCTCAGTGACCCTCAGCAGGAAAATCGAGATCTTAAAGAAACTGGGCCTTCTATCATATAGTTCTGCCTTTAAAATAGCATTAGCTCTTCCAAAAGAGCACTATGAAAAGACAGAACATTGACAAGTATTGTAGCACATCATGAAAAGAGTGAAAGGCAAAATAATGTAAAAGAGAGCAATTCCCCAAAGGAAAAAACATCTGATAATTTTTATGTGAAAGAGGAAAACTATCAGGTTTGTCAAGTTGCTAAGACTTCTTCATATACACAGTGTTATTGCCTTATGTTTGCTGTTTTTCTTTTTTTTTCTTAGGCTTCAAGTGTTTACAGCATATTACTCTGTGGGTGTCTTCTTTAACACCCACAATGGTGTCACAAGCTGTAAGATAAACGACAATTTAAGGATGTGTACTTTTGCCAGAGAAGAGCAAGATCCTGAGCAGGATATCAGACTTCATCTTGGAAAGTTGTATCCACCATTACTGAAACAGATGCAACTGCTGTGATGTGCTTGTCAATGTGACTGTTATGCTTTCTGCAATATATTCTGCCTCTGAATTTAAAAAAAAAAATCAACATACTTGCCCCTTAGACTTGGATGCAGAAATATTCCTTTACAATAAACTGGTTTTGCTTGTTCTTACAATAGTCGCCTCACACGGGAAAGGTCCCCAGTTCGAAACGGGGCAGAAACACCAAATGTAATAGGTTCACCTGAGGGAATATCCCAGGTTCCCAATAAGAATTCTTTCGAGGAATAAAGACAGCAGAAAACAGGCTGCAAGCTTCAAATATGGTAAAATAGTTTTATTCACTTCTACTACTAAGAATAGAAAGAATAATAATGATAATATTAATAATATTAAGGCAATACATAAAAATACACTTCCCTTCTCCCAAAAACCCAACAATATCACCTTCTACTGAACGCACAAAGTGAAAACAAAACATGAGACTTTTAAGGGTCCTTCTCAATACAGAAACAAAGTCTCTCTCTTCTGCTACAACTCCATTTCAGGCAGTAGTCCTGCCCAGGAAGGAAAAACTTACTGCAGTGAGAAAATCAGTCCCTCTCCCAAGAAACAGTCTATGGGGGTGTGTTTTTTTAAGGATGAGTTATTTCCAGTCTGGATAAAGGTAAAAGGTCCTTCTTGTCAATCTCCCAAATGTCTCAGTATCTTCGCACTTCTAACGAGCCACTCCTCCCGCCCTGTGGGAAACAAACTCTCCATCCCCCCAAATATGTTCCACAGCTTATCAGAGATTAGTTAAGGTGTATTTAAAGCTCACCAAGGCTTACAGAAGATAAAAGTCCCAGCTGTATATTTGATGTATCTTCCTCTCCTCTGACTCTGGGGTTGCCATAATAGGTTCCTGGCTGCGTGGTCCCGGTCCCGCCATGTTATCTCTTCTTAGTGCACCCAGGTCCTCTCTCTCCCTCTCCCTCTCCCTCTCCCTCTCCCTCTCCCTCTCCCTCTCTCGGAAGAAAGGCTAGTATCTCATAGTATATACCTGACGAATCTTGACCTTAGAAAGTCCTCATTATCTCTCTCTCTCTCTGGGCCTGCAGTCCCCAATGCAGTTTTTTCCCACAGCATTGTAACGTCTCAGTTCGGAATGAACCCACGCCTCCAGAAGCTGAAGGGGGTCCCTCCAGGGTCTAGGGACCGCCAGCGCAGCGCTGCCCAGTGTGCATTTCTACTCCTGCCACCCTTCAGGGAGGCGGCAAAGCCAGGCAGGTGAGCCCCCAGGGGGGCCGGAGTCTTCCCCTGGGAGAAGCTACAGCCCTTTCCCTCTAGTTCGGAGCCGAGAGAGATGGAGAACACCTAGCGTCACTTCCTTCTTCTTCCTCCCCAGTATGCAAATTTAGCTAGGCAAATACAACTGTTCATTGGTCAAAAATGTAATCCAATTACAATCCGTAACACTGCCACACCCCCTCCCTTCGTACCAATAGATGCCATATCTCGGATTTGCTTTGTTTCTTTAGCGAGAAACTTATAATGCAATGATTACTTTTCAACCATTCCTTTAATTTGAGTGTTATTTCTTCTAACACGTTGTAAAGAACTGCAGGAGACAAAGAGTATTTTACCATCGTGTTGTGTATGTGGGTGATAATAGCAACATAATTTCGTATATATTCATAGAATTTCAAATAGTATTCATACTAGTCTCCCCCTAAGTGAGAATGTCTTAGCCATGCTACAAAACTTTCTTCAGGATATGTTCTAAACCCCTGAAATCAGAGCCTTTCCCTTGATTGCTCCAGATTCTATATTCGTTTTCAAAGGCCAAAGAACAGAGTACTACTGAAGAAGAGAGGCAGGTGTAAATTGGCACATTCTTTTCTAATACCTTTCAAGAAATCTCTCCACATCTTTTGTCAGTGGATGAAAACACCCATAGAGATCATCATACACCTATGAATTGTTTGATGTTTTGTAAGAAATTATCATAGATGATCAACAAAAGCAAATTCACTTATCAGATAAGCTGCATGATGCTGGTGAGTTCCTGTAGAGTTAGACAATTCATTGCTTTTATAGATGCTATTTTATGTCTTGTCGTTTGTCTTTGAACAGCTACTCATTCTGTAGGAGAAAAATTTGTGTGTTTCTCTTTTATGCTTCTTAATGTTTTTACTTTCTAGAAAATCAGTAAGTATGTGGGGTGGTACCACTCATCTATTTGCATCTTCTTTCCATTACTGTTTGTTTGGTGGATGGTATAAAATGTAACACATAATTGGAGATTTCTTTATACTTTGTGATGTGACAGTATTGTCATAATGAATCAAATTAATGCAAAGACCCGTACTGTTCTATGTGGGGTGAGTGTTAGGAGATTTTGAAGAAAATTTAATCAGCTTTATAAAATAATATACTTAGTTCTGAAATTAATTTCATGGTATCTAAAAGCTGTTCATTACAGCACTTGACCATGATGTCCTGCTTTGCACTCTCTTTGTTGTAGTACTTGTGGCTTCTACATCTGTATCCTGGAATTACTATTCTGTCTCCTTTCCCAAACTGAATTCTATCTTGTACCTGTTTGTCAAAAGGATAAGGACCTTGTAAGCACTTCTGTGTTACTACCAGAAGTAATAACTTGTAACTCATGTAATTAAAACTACATCATTTCCTCTAAAAGATGGATCTCTTCTTTTCATTTCCAGCTCATCTTTATTTTGATACTATGTTAACTACTGTACCAAAAATATTTACTGGCAACAAGCTAGTCACGTCTAACTGCATGAACAGCTGGAACTTTGGAATATAATTTTTTAAAAATGTTTTATTTTGTGTCATAGTGTATTTGTTTTTTCAAGAACTTATGAGTTGAAATTTTGCTTGAGATGGTGTGTTATCACCATTGTGATAGAGGGCTATGCCATGTGGAACATTTCAGTGGCTATAAAACTGTTGTACTTCTGGTTTAGAAAGGCCATCTTAACAAGGCCAAGCAGGGAAAACATAACTTCAACAAGCTCTGGAACAGAGCAGCTTGAGAGGGGAGAGGGAATTTATCTCCTAATTTATAAGCTAAAGCATATGACAAAACAAAACATGCTACTGTGTCTCCTGACAGTATGCAGGGGTTGAAAAGGGATAAAAAGGAATTAAGGGTGATTTTCAGAGAGGAAAAATACTTATTCACACTATGCAAGGAAAATACACTTCAAACAACTTTTGAGACAAAGTATCAACAATAAAATAGCAATTTCACTGTGATATTCATGTACATGTATGTATATCCATACATTCCTATATATAGATACACATATACATACACACACACATATATACACATATGTATATCTATAGGCATTTATTTAAGGTATATCTGTACTTCTGACCATTCAGAAATCTCAAAGTATTGTGCAAACATTAATCACTGTATTCTCACAGTAGTACTGTAAAAACATTTTACCAACAAGGAAATTAAGCTACAAAGAGGTTAAAAATCTCCCCCATGCCTGCACAAATCAAGTGTGTTGATTCCCCGTTATTCCTAAATATGTAACAAAGATATCGTCATCTATTGCTGGTGAAGAATTGTGTTGTAAGAACAAAAGGAAAGAAGGAAGCTACTTCAGGATGGGAATGCCTACAGAACAAAAGCTTTATTCTAAAATGGTTTTAGGAGTGGAAAATAAAGTGAGTAGAGATGTGTTGAGTAGAAATTCCTTGGTGCCAAAAAAAAAAAGAAAAAAGAGAGAGAGAAGAAAGGGAAAATAAAAGAAAGAAAACATGGTGAAAAAAAGTCTTCACATTCAACATGGTCACTGTATCTTTCTTTTGACCTAGTCACAGTTTTTTAATGTCATGGTGAATTAGCTGTTTGACACATGCATTCAAAGTGATCAGGACAAATAATATGCCAACAGAGTTTTTTATTCATCTGCTTTTCTGTGTCAACTCTCAGCACAAAAGTGAAGCATCTATCATGTTAAGGGTGAGCTGGATCCAAGGTTGGGAATTATTTGGCCTTGAAATAATAATTGCAATCATAAGGCAACATAAGGCTTTTATTTTCTAGAGTTTATCTGTGTTTGTGTAAGGGCTCTAGAACACCATTTTTATGCACAGTGACATAAATTTGTGTTTAAGGCGTTTACTTGTCTGACCTTGCTTGCACCGTTGCATGGAGAGAATACCAGGCAGAGGACAGTTGTGCAGCTCGTTATACAGTAAAGGGTCTTGATCATATCATACTTTCTGCTACTTGAGTTCAGCGTTAGATGGATGAAACAGGATTAGAAATAAGATGTGTATTGGACTTGCTCCCTTAAAAGGCATATGTAAAAAACACACTGAAGTGTATGTCTGTGTCTCCATCCGAAAACCCAGTCAGTTCAATCCAGTCTAGCTGTCAGCAGTCCCACTACCAGCTTAATATGCCTTTTTTTTTTTTTGCTGTGATGACACTGGGAAATTCATTTTACCATTTATTTTTCCTGAGGTAAGCGGAACTGTTCTATAATCTCCTGATCTGTGAAAGAGTGGGAGGAACCAGGGGATTATATGCATCCACACTGAGGTAAGCCTCAAATGAATTTATCATTGGACTTGTGTGAGAGATTTTTGCAAGCATATGAGAGGAACAGAGAAAGGTTTGAGTATTGCTCTGCCGTGGACTTTGAGTTGTTCTGAAAACTAAATCAAAATCCAAGTTTCTATATTAATTTAAGGTCTTCTTGAGACAGTGACTGGTTGGCATCTATTTTCCAAATCTTTTGCCAAGTTTCTTTCTAAATTGAACAATTCGACTTTAAATTGAAAACTTCAGCTGCTTATTCTATCTACATTTGTATCTTTCTTTGGGCATAGATCCAGCCATGTAGAATAAACTCTCTGCTATTTCTTTCATATGATCTGCATTTGAAGGAGTGGAGTAGGCTCCTTCTTCTTTCTTCTGTGGCCTGTCAAGAATTTCTCAATGATCCTTTCTGTTCTTGTGTGCAGAAACAGGGCCAGTTTATGACATACAATCCTACCAATCATATTTGTGGTTTTTTTGACTTTCTAACTTGCTGACTTTCTTTGTGTTTCCACCACTAATATTTCTAGTGTTATTATTGTCTTTTAATACATACATGTGGTGCTTGACTATGTGGTCACATACCACTTTTCTTTTAGGGCATTATGCCATGGTCTCTGAGCTTTCATGCCCTAGTCCTATAAAAGCCTTGTGCACTTGTTTAGGTTTAAATTATGTGAGATAATTTAGGATTATAGGATAATTCAGGTTCTGAGGGACCTCAGGAGGTCTCTGGTCCAGTGTGATCACAGCACGGTCAGCTGTGAGGGCAGAGCACAATGCTCAAGGCTTTGTTCAATCAGGGTTTGAAAACCAACAGGGATTGAGACAGAGCAACTTCAAAACCTGACAGCACATAAAGCAAATCAGAAGTGTACATTTTTCTGAGACTGGTGTTTTAGACAGAGGTGCATGGTGTTTTGGGATGCCATGTGGTAAATATTGTGTCCTGATTACCCAAAAACCTGGGACTGAACAAAGAATCTTTTTCTCTGAGTAGGCGCAAAGAGAAAATTCAACCAAAATTTTCCACGAGGGAAAAGTAACACACAAAAGTTTACTGGCAGAATTTCAGAAAATTAGGGGACATTGGCAAAAGAGTAAATGGTACACATCACTTTTCCCAGCACGAACTTGGCTCATCGAACACAGAAAAACCTTACAGCCCATTTGATGTTATGTTCCGTGAGAGGAAAGTTAGAAAACGAAAAAAGGGAGGAAAACAGGAAGATATAGAAAAACAGGCACAGCTACCAGCTCCTAGGGTTTCAGCGAGGTGAAGCTCCTCAGTGAGCGCATGGTGAAAGCAAAAAGAAAGCCACCTCGTGATGGTGTCTTAAACCCTGGGCCCCGCCCCCGGGCCTGCCCCTCCCGGGTGGGACCTCTCGTGTCTCGGCCGCTCGGGGGTGGGTGACACTGAGGGCCTGTCCCCAGTGTCCCTCGATTGACAGGTACAGCAGGGCTGCGGTGGGGTATGGGGGCAGGGGGCGCTGCCCTACCAGAGCGGGGCCCGATCTGCCCCCTTCCCCACAATTCCAAGCTGCTCAAGATGTCTCGAAACACTTTTTCCGGTCTCTGACAGTAAACACTATTAAACAAAATCGTGCTTGAAAGTTGTGTGTAAGAAATGTTCAATGAAATGTATGAATTAGTAAAAACTAATTAAGCCCCCTCATTATCTTTAACAGAAAAGTCTCATATAAAAAAAAGCATTTTGACAACACATGCATTTAAGACACCTGTTTTTTTTCAATACTGCTCTCTCTCTGAAGCAACTGAGTTATTCTAATATCTCACTACCATTGCGGTGAATAGGTCTCATCCTCCCACTCTTCTTTCATGAACTTTCACTTTTCTGCATCTGGCTGTGTAATCCCAACGCTCCAGGACATTCCAGCAAGTTAATTTAGTTAGTGATATACTCTCTTACCCCCACCAAGTCAGTTTTCTGCAGATTTAGTGAGCTGAACTTACTCATGCACATGGACAGCAAAAGGAAGAATGAGGTGTGGAGAGGATGAGGCTGCTCATTTCCAGAACACCAAGGCATTAGATTGCTCATCTGGTGGTGATCTGCATCTCTACAACCCTCTTTTTTTTCCTTTTTAAAATAAGTTTTTAATAAAACTTTTTATATAATTAAAAATACTATTTAAATTAGATTAAATGGAAAAATATCTACAAATATCCATTTTGAATCAAGCGCCATTGAGAGAGTGATTTCCAGTAAAACTCGGGTTTTGGTTCTGCTATGTTTTAAGAATGTCACAGGTATGTATGTGTGCACATGTGCACACCTTTGTGTGCATCATACACATATACAGAAGCAAATATGCAGGTATAGTCTGTGGAATTTTCCAACTACTTTGACATTGGGGTTATGCCCTGATCCACCTCTATGGAGTGTATGCAGCAATATCTGTGGTGTATGTCTTTGAAACCTTATAAACTTGTTAAAATATCGTTGGATGATAGACCTTGCAGTCTGGAATTTAACTCAGTAAAATACACAGAATTGTTATCATATTAAAATAAATGGACTGTAAAATACTGGGGGGGGAACTTAGCATATGTTGCACACAGACTGAAGGAAAAATTGCTCAATAATTCCGAAGGCTAATTCTGTAATTAAGGACCAGTATAATTAAAAATGTTCATGGCACAGAGCTAAAACTGTGCATTCTGACTATTGAATACTTAACCATGGTGCATGTATTCTTCATATATAATATTCTTCTAAATATAGGTTTTGAGAAGAATAAAAGAAAATCCTCAATGCAGCAAAATAGTTAGCTCAAATAGTTATCAATTGTGAGATGCATGCTCTTGGCTAAAAACTCCATTCAGATTGAAAAGCCAAATAACGAGAGATCTCCACGTCAACACCAGAAACAGAACAGAAAAAAATATCAGCTGGAAATGCTTTTATACTGTGTGTTTTTTACTCTCTCCAGTTTCCTCACAAAATCAACTAACTTTTTTACCTCTCTGTCAAGAATCAAAAGCTTAGAATCTTAAAATAACTGAGGATTTAAAGGCAGGAGAACATATTTTAATACTAAAATACTTGAGGTCTGCTTCAGCTCATCCAAACCAGTTCCAAAACTATCAACAATGGCAGATAATTAATGAATTATGAGGCAGTTCTATCTCATTTGGTGGTTCCAGATGTAGGGATTTTTTAAGTTCAGTGAAACACTTATTTAATCATGTTTTTAACTAGATCATTAATTGCAATTTCTTTCATTGTTGTTGAAAATTGTTCTCATACAATATAATTAAGGGTTAGAGAGAAAATAAAATCTTTGATTTCCTATCTGACAGTAGGAAAAGTATGTTCAAAGATTCTCGTACTTTTTTAGTGTTCAGTCCATTTCCAATCAAAAATGGAAATATCAGTAGAAGTCTTTACTTCCCTTGTCATCCAGTATTCTTTTCCCACATTTAAAGGTACCAAGTGAGAGATATCAGACAACTAAAGATGAATATCTGATTATCTTCTTCTGTCATTGTTTCCCTGATGGAAAATAAAATCTCTTCATGACAGTGCATAATTATAGTAAGAATAGAAATTAATTTCATGAACAGTCAGTAAGCTGGTTTTGACTATCGTGCTCTCATTAGTTATTTCCTTGAGCCAGTGGGAAAGGGGAGATTTGTAACCAGGTGATAATGTTGGGAAGACAGCATCAGTAGACAACACGATCTAATCAAGATCATCAAATATATGCGTGCATTTATCAACTGCAAACTAATCAGACACAGGATTAGGTAAGGAGTAGCCCCAGTCAGGACAGTGCAGGGAAGCTCCGGCTGTCTGGGCTGTGTTAGGAGTCCTCTCCTGCATCACCCTCCCAGGTGTTGCCTGGCCAGGTATGCACCTGGTCAGCTCGTGCTCACGGTGCTCTGGGGTAGTCTGGGGGACTCCATCTGCATAGCTGCAGAGCTGCCTTGCATGATTAAAAGAGATATATGGGCCAAGTACGCTTTTTCTTTTCTCCCATTAGAATTGAAAACGTTTTCACAGGTCTTTTTGCAAGCCAAGCTGGCATAGGTGAGACTTTTGTGAGGGTCCCCAAATGATGCCACAGTATTCTCATGCAAGAGGCCAAAGCGGCAGTGAGAGCGATGGCTGAGAGCTCGGAGCCGCATGGCAGAGCAATGCTGTTGCCAAAGCAGTGATTTAGGAAGAGGGAGACGTGTGCAGACACATAACCCAGCATAATCTGCTCCAGTACAAAATTGTTCCTGATCCAAACAGAACTAAAACGTCCACATTTGCACAAGGCGCTGTAGCCAGTTTGCTCCAGGGTAAATTGCCTGTAGAGGTAATCCCAGCTCAGGGATTTCGTGAGAGTCTGCTGCTCTCTGTGCCTAAACTCACAGTGTCAGCAGCTTTTAATCATATTAGCTGAGGAATTAGTGCATGTCTCAATGGAATCTGCATCATCCACCGTAAAGAAATCATTATGAATGTGTAGTTTCTTCTTTAAGGGAAAGATGGAGCAACAGAAGGGAACAGTCCGCAGGAACTTAGAGTCCCGTGTCATTTCATCACAAAGTCAATAGCTCTCTTCATCCGAGGGTGAGAATGCTGCAAAAACAAACTGCTTTCTGTTCTGTAGCAACGAGTGAAAGAGTTTGCGCTGCAGTAATCCCAAATCCAGGCGCAATCTATTAAGAACTCAGCACCACCGACCCTGAGAATCAACTGATAAGCACATTCTCCCCCCTCCTCCCCCTCTTTTTTTTTTTTAACTAATCCTCTTAAAGATTGTGCTAAGTAATGAAAGGATGGGATGAAAGAGGCCTTTTTCATTACTACCACATAAACCGCTTGTGTAAATGTTTCATTAACACACTGCTTGACCAGTGTTTGGTCCTCCCCGCCCCCACCACCGCTATGGTTCTGTCTCAGACTGCGAGGCGAAATGTGTGATTTACACATGTTTAAGAGAAACATTCCCACACTTGAATGCCGCACTATTCTTTAGAGAAGGAGAGACCTACAAAAAAACCATTGTGGAGGACATTTTAATTTACAATTCTTTTTTTCATATGTGCTTAAAAAGATCTGTTACTTCCAACTACACAGGAATTTTCTTTTATAGTTTTGCGAGGTTCCTCTGATATACGTTTGTCTCTTGCAAGCACCCTTAGGCAAGATGACATTTATTAAATTTGATGGGTTTGAAGAGATATTTATAAGTTTTTATTTTCTTGGAGAAAAACGCAAAAGGTTTCAAAGGAGGTTTACCCTTTTGTATGCCGAAATACAGGCAATACGTTACCTTTTAACCCCGTGGGTACACTCAACTTCTTCAGAGCAGTGTAGAAAGAGAAAAAGGTTTTAAATTGTCAGGTTAAGGCATACAGAATGTATTTGAACCATGTATTTGAGGCAATTCTGCAGTATTTCCTGCTTGTCGTATGACTACAGATGTGAGGTTCCCTGTCCTGCAGCTAATCCTGTATACTGGTCATTTTCATTATACTATTCAAACAGAAATAAGGCATTGTTTTTCACACAGTTGTTATTTCTGTAGAAATAAACAGCACCTACAGCATGCACTGCTTTCATGCTGGCAATGTCCGACACATAGGGCTAGCTAGACCTGGCACATCAGCATCAAGTAATTCTGTTGAACCCAGTGCGGTTGCTCAGGGAACGCTTTGCAGGAATTTCTCTAGATTTACACAGATGCAATCAGGAGTGGATCTGGCACATGTTGAGTAACACTTGCATTTCAAAAAAAAAAAGCAAACAAAAACAATTTCTCTTTGAAATCAGGCATGACTTTACTAAGGAAAATGAGAAAATAACAGATCTTTTATCACAATCATCTCTCTTCTTTTTGGATGGAATATGTGGAAATGTTATTACAATTGCATTCTACTGCCACTACCTTTACCTGAAATTAGAAAAATAGATGGAAAATGGAACTAAAATACAGCCTACATACTGCAATCAGGTGTTTATTTTCCACCCCATTTTGTTGCATGAAAAATAGCACTTTGTATTTGTATTGCTATGAATTTGACAGTTACTACGGTTAGTGTAAGTTCCACATTCAGTTTGGTAAATGTAAGCTTTTTGCCACCATGACCATGATCTGGTTTCAAAGTGAATAGATTCGTTTGGATCAACAGTCCCTCCAGGGGTAAATGCTTAAACGTATTCAACCTTCACAAGAGCTGAAAACATCAATACCTTCATAAAGCCACTTTGATTTTTATTGACTAAAGTTGCTCTGCTAATTCACATACATCATTGTATACTTCACTGAGCTTTTAACATGGTACTTGATTTATAGAAAGTGTGATTCAACTCCTACAAAGAAGTGGTAGGATAAGACGTCCCTTAGATTCTTTCATTAGCTCAGAAATGCTGGAAGTCAAAGGAAGCCTACTATTGCAATACAAAAATTGCTCAATAGATGTTCATGTGCATTACATATTTTACTTGCTTGGTAACAGCTAATAGCAATGTAGATGTGTCAGATAAGGGACAATCAATTATCTAAGCATGTTGCTAATGTGACTGTTGCATTATTTCTCTTCAGAAAGTGTCTCTGAAGTGCATTTCTCCTGCTGTACTCTGTATACATTATAAAGAGGAAAAAAAAATTTTAACACTTTTTTTTTTTCTTTTTACTATTGTTTTTTCATTAAGGAACTATAATCATTGATCCCCTACACAGGAAACCTTTAAAGCACATTGGTAAACCCACATAAATAGCATAAATATCCCCATACGAATAATTGGAGTGCTTACATTTGGTATGAGTTTGCAATATTTGTTTGATGTTATACCAAACACAGGCTTAAAAATGTCTTCTGTAGATCATTAACTTTAAGCAGCTACAAACTGATAGCAGTAAACAAAAGTTTAGTCCAATAAACTGAAAGGAAATCTCAATTACTTTGTATGTATTCTTATTTGTATTTTTTCACAATGGGAACAATCAGCATCAGAATGATCTTGTCAGGGAAATGGTGAATTCCACAATCTTGGACACTTTAAAAGATTCAGCTGGACGGGGTTCTGGCCCATTTTGTCTAGAGCATGCTTTTGCCAGGAAAGGTTGAAGCAGATGATCCTTGAGGTCTCCTTCCAACCTTGTATTCTATGATTTTGTAATTCTATTATTGTATGTCTTAGTAAAGTTTCCCTGAGCTATACTCTGTCAAATGTTTCCCGGTTTGAAGCCAGATCCAACAAATTGTCATGTCATACACTGGCTTACAGAAACAGTTTTGTTGAATGAAGCACAATCAAAACTATACAGTTTTATTCCCAGGACTTTGAATGGCCTTGCTTGGACTTACCACTTGGGCCTCAGTGAGGGTAGGAATTTTCTCCTCACCACTGCCATTGGTAGCTCACTACCTTCGTGCAACCCTAAGCATAAAAAACCCGAAATACTGCAGAGTTACCTGGTGCTCCTGGGGGATCTGAGGATATGCCTTGGGAATAGTGTATTTCTCATCAGTGAATTCCCTATCCATGTCTTTCAGGGGAAAAAGAGCATTGAATATTGAAGTCATAAGACAATCTTTTCTAGAATTTATAAACTGTATAACTTTTGCAGGGGACAGATGAGCTTATTTAGGGGCTGAAATTGAAGACTTGGATCATAGAAATTGTACTGACACAAAAGCAATGCATTAAAATAAAGAGCAGTAGAGCTGTTACTTTGTCAAGATAGTATTTGCTGGATTAAGCTGTTCATAAACTGAACATTTTTGCAGCTACAAAAGGATTCACTTTTACAGGGAGATAAACTTAGAAAGCTTAGGCATACTATAGGGCCCATCAGCATCTCACAGTTAATTAAAGGAGTGAGTGAAAAGCTTCAAGGCTTGCTCCCCTCTGCATGAATAATTCACTGCCTGTATCCTTTATTAAAGCTGGTTACTTCACCACAATGATTTCCAGCCTGCGATGCACTGGTCTCAGAAATGAGAGATAAATTGCAACAAGGCCTGCAGCTATATTAATAAATTGAAATGAACACTTATTTGCTCATCTAATTAGAACTGTAGTTTTTTCCAAATGGTGTAGTAATGCATTACCTTGGCAGCTAATACCTGCTGCAAGAAATAATTAACAGAAGCATTTCTTTATGAAATTCTCTTTCACTGAAGGCAAAAGTTTTCCTCCTGATTTTCTTTTCTGTAAACTATTTATATTTAACTATTTTGCAGTAGAAATCTATTGTGAATTTTGCATTGCTAAAGAGGAGGAAATTTCTGTGTTTGAAGTGCCTGTAAATATTCATAAACTTGCAAATAAAATATGAATGCATAAAACTGCTTTCACCAGCTCTCTTTTAAGGTGTAATGGCAAGATATGCACTTTGAACAATACCTGAAGAACATGATAATTTTTTTAAGATTTGGATAATGTCACAGCCAAATAAAGTACTTCAAAAGTAACAATTTGCTGGTTTTCCAGCTGTATTGGCCTAATAAAGTCTATTACCTCTGTCTGCAAATCTCATCTTGAATTCGCTAACTTTGCCCCTTTGTATTTTCAAATATATTTGCTTACATTACCAGTTAGGGAAATGCATTGTCAAATTTTTTATATCAGTGTGGTCTTGATTGTGGAAGTAACAGAGCTAAATTATCTTCTTCTCTGTAGGTGCAGTTTGAGTTATCAGAACTTTACCTTTTCCAGTCTTCAGCCACTTACAGAACAGAACAGTGTCCAGGTCTCTGCATTAGTTTGCAGATTTATGCTTTCAGTCCCATCTGTTGGTATCGCTGGTGCCAACATACAAATTTAGTCCTCTCGTCTTCTCCTTCCCAGAGCATTAAGTCAACAAGAACCCTGAGCTTGGCTGGAAAATGCCAGTTGAGCCAAAGGGTTCTGATATAAGTGTGTTATTGTGTATATGTAGGAATTGACAGAGATTTTCCTACAGCTTTCCATAGATACCTCAATACATATAAAAGACAGAAGTATATTTGGGAATAGATCTAATTATATGAAGCCAAACTATTACTCAGACTGATATCACCATGAGGAAAGATGCTCTGGAGCAGCAGTGTCCTCAGCACAGTTTCAGCAGTGCTCAGCAGTGGTGCATAGCCACCACAGGTTAACACTGGGAATGGTTTATATTATATCATAGGGAGAAAATGGAGATTGGTGATCAAAAAAAGATCTTTTAAAACAGGATAGTTTTATTTTCTTTCTTATTTTTTGATTAACATTGAATTTTTCAGCTACCTATGACCACTAGAAAAGCTATTTAAAAAACAAACTGAAATTATCTGTAGTTAATTTAACAGATTTTTGGAATAATCATTAAATGGTTTTAGGGCAAAAATTAATCCGTGGATATGGAATTAGACAGCATGGCTGAGTTTGAGCTTGCAGTTGTTTTTATTCAGGGATTCAGGCACATAAAGAGATTTGAATGTGCAGTCTACTTCCTCCTGGCATGCATTCATCCAGCATGGGAATGCAAAGCTTGTGTGTTTAAAGAAGCATGTCAAAACTGCTTTGTAAAGAAGGGGGTAAAAAGCCCCAGTCCAAGTGACAGGCCCAAGTTTAGTGTGCTAATCATATTCATTCTTCTTGTAACCAAAGGAGCTCCACTGTAGAACTTAAATGAAATGAATGGTATTTCAGACACTCAGTTAGTGATTTTATATGGTCAGTGTCATTTTTCTTCTTCTGGGAATTCAATTTGTTCCTATTATGCCAAGGTCACAGATTGGGAAATCTCAGACAACATTACTTCTCTGCCTTTGATGCAAAGGGTCAGTGGATTAGTACAATGGAGAATTAATCCAGTGTGCTGGATCACCAAATTATATTTAAGTCATTTTTAATGAATGACTAGGAGTTCCTATTAGTTTTCTTGAAGAAATTAGAAACAAGTCTACAAACAACTGCTTCATAAATGAATATTCAAGGAAAAGTATGACTTCAATGTCAGCTCTAATTGCTAGTTTTACCTTATTAGTAGAAGCTTTCTGTAGCTGAATTTGACATACATTTGTTTGCACACTGTTATTAGTCAAGACTCAGTGAAGTCGTGTAATTAACACCTCCACATTATCTCATGCAGTGAAAGCAAAGAGTAAAACAGATGACTCACTTTGTTTCAGCTTTGCTCTTGTTTTCTGATACAGAAGTACTTAAGAAGTGTGAGCTCATCAGAGTGCCAGATGGAGTCAACAGAAAGCATAAAAGGGTTTTCAGGAAGGAGTTCGTCAAAGCCCATTAAGAGCCAAACAGTAAGGCCTCAGCACGTCATAGTACTACTGCACACTGGTGGGGTAGCAATTTACCTGTACGGGTGCACTGGTATCAGCCTTCGAGTCTGACTCTGCTGATGTCAGTCGAAAGACAGTGTGTGCGCTTGTGTAGTTAATTCCCTACCCAATGCAGGGAAATGATGTATCCACACACTCATTCTCTCCTGTGCATGACAGTGCCCACATTAAGGAAATCGTACATTTTAAGCTTGGATTGCACAGCATGTTCATGTTGTGAAGTCATGCTACGAGTATCAACACAAACTATGACATGTAAAATGCCTGAGTTTTACATAAGGATTTTCCATGCCTATCATCCTCAATTATTTGAGGTTAAAACACTGCACCATTTTCAGGTGTAAGCTCCTTACCGAAAGTCTAATATTCTTAAACACTATTTCACAAACGAGCCATAGGACGAATTCACCAGATTGCAGGAACATGCACTTTAAATGAAGACATGATCTTCTAAGCATCTGGTTTCAGGAAAATCATCTTTTCAGATGGTGTTTACCTAACGTACTTTGTCTGCTGAAGTTTGGTACTCTGCATAAAGAACTATTACTTTTTTTTTCTCTTTTTTTCAATGTTATAATGAATGGTGGAAAACAAAAAATGCAACCCTCAAAATGAGAAAAAGCCACACAATGCAAGATGGTTATAAGAATATTTTATTTCAACCTCTCAGTGCAGCCATTGAGTTAACAAGTATTCCCAAAGCAATATGAAATCCAGTCATTAAATTATTATTGAGAGCTCGGCTGACTTAAACACTCAGATAATAGCAAAGCTTATTTACTGGATGGAAGCTGGCCAAGAACATTTGAAGAATTAACATGCACGTGAAATTTCCCACTATTATGAAATAGCCATTAGAAAAGGAAATAATTGAGTACAATCGAATCCCTCAGAGCTGCTGTCTTTGGTTGTAAGTATTTGCAGCGTTGATAATAGAGCCCCACGATTTGCTACCCTTTGCATCATTACCACCTCTATTGATTTAACCACCCCACATGTTCCTGCTTTATTATTTTGCTACTCAAGAGTAACTATCATAAGTGACTGGGTCACAAATGTTATCGTATTACTGTGATTTTGAGAATTATTAAAGATGGGTCACTTCATTACTGAGATCCCAGAGGTGCTGTATGTAGCAAAGCTGCATTAGTTAAGTTCAGTGGAAGCTGGCAGGGGCTTATGCACAGCTATGGGTATCTGTCCTTTACCTCAAGACTAACAGTGCTGCTACTGATGCATTTTTAGGTACATACTGCTGTGCATGTTCAGCCAAGCTAAAATGGGTTGATAAAAATCGTCAGTGGGCCACTGCAGGTTCTTCAGCTTTGTTTGCAATAGGTCATAGCACAGTGTAGCCTGTCCCAAAATAGCACCCTGCAGCAGTTTGTAACCTTCAAACAGGATTTCTAACAATAGTGTGGCTTCTCACTTTGGGCACCATCCCAATGACTACAGACATCCAGAATGAAGCTATACACTAATCTAATCAAAACATTTCTAGAGGATATAGACAGTAATACAGGACACTCTCATGTTCCAGAAGTACTCCTCAGAGAAATGTTGCTGAATTAGTTTCACAGTAAGTACATTCCCTGTTCGATTTTTCCGAAACTGAAAAGAACTTAGAACAAATCTCAGCAAAAGGAATTACTCATACAGGCACTTTGTTCTCTCTCTTGGACTTGATGTAGTAGTGGACATCAGAAAATGTGCAGTGAGGAAAAAACAACAAGTGCAGCTGCCTCAGCATAAGACAAAAGGATGGACATATTTATTTACATATGGTGGATGTTATCTTTGTTTTGTCAAGAAATTACCACGAGAGTAAACCACAATTTAATTTTACATCCTCGGTGTTTGCACTGGCTGATACACCAGTTTCCTTCTACTCCCTACAGAAACAAAGATTAGAATTTCAGGTGAAGCAAGTCTGTCTTTGTATCATAAGTAAGACGGAGGGCAGGTTCCCCCTTTCATCACCACGAAGATGTACAACCAGTAGTTACAGTCACGGTGGATCCCAGACTCATCTCCATCATAAGGACCCCTTATGAGCTCTTACGTGTTCCACCAGTGCTCAGTACTTCTGTGGAATGGGTTCTGCCGTACAGCACATGCACTATCTGAGGGACCATGCTAGTTAAAAGCCAAATTATACCTTTTTATTTACAATATCATGCTGTGTCTGGAATGTAAGCCCTTTTCATTCGTATTTGGTGCTATTAATGCACAAGTTGCTATAGACTATATACTAAGAAGATTGTTTGACATTTAAAACACCTGAATATTAATATTGGTAGTATTGGTTCTTACAAATAGCTTGTACCTATTTGGCTGGTTAACCTGCAAAAGAAGATAAATGGTTTAAACTCTGGTAATTAAACATGGTAACAAATGTTTTTCAGTGAGGTTATTGCTACCATAAAGTTTAATCAATGGCTCATAAGCAGCAGCCTCTGGTTTCAAGTTCTGACTAATGACGAATTAGCTATTTCTTAGTATTTGATAAAGACTTTTCACCAATCTGCATACAGAACATGATTTCCTCTGCTGGTAATTAACATTGTCCCCTGGGTGCTAAGTCCATATATCCATACCAAAATCCTTATTGGCAGAGATGAAAAGCAGCAAATTTACCACCATTTCACTAGAGATTTATGTTTTTTTCTTTTAAACTGGCTACTTAAAGAAACCAAAACAAGTTGTAAAGAATAGAAAGTCTGGCTATTTAACGGCCCATTGTTTGCTGAATGATATCAAGTATACTGTTCATTCCTTGTCTTTTTTTTTTTTTTTTTTTTACACTCAGATCTCAAAAGCAAGAGTCTGGAAGTAGTTAATGATCTACAAAAGTGAAAAGGGTAGAAATGAAGGTGGGATTTGTTTGATTTTTCTAAAAGCTAACTGGAGTTGGTTGGAAAAAAACACCAGAGAGCACTAATAAATATATGCCTTGTAATAGTAAAAGGAAAAAGGTACACCTAACCTTTCTAAATAGCCTAAGGGCAGAGGTTTGCTTTTCAATGAAAAGGTCATCTAGAATGAATTAAAGTCATTTTCCTGCTGTGGTCCAAGCATGTGGCTTCACTTTGAAGGTTAGAATGAAGTTGTTCTTACCAATGTATCTTGCAGATGGACTTTTACAAAGTGGACTGCAAAGAGCTGTCATAAATTTTCAGTCTGTCCAAGGAGACAAAAATTGTGACAATTCATATGTTGCCTCCCAGGATGAAGCTTGTAGGTTGCTATTAAAGGTAAAGTATTTTTATGTGTTAGTTATTTTGTGCTCTTTTAGTGACACTCTTCTGTCAATTAGTACTTCTTATGTTTAGTATTGTCCACAGTTTTTCTGTGTTAAAAGCTTTAGTTGATATCTCTGCCCAGGAAAACATAACAGCCGGAATTTTGTGCTCCCAGCATGACACTGGGACAGCACATGTGAGAGACAAGACATCTATACACCAAACTAAAACGTATTCAGACAAATTACAGAATGCACTGTTTACATTGTAAGGATTTGTTTTCAAAAATGTCGTTTTCCAAAGGTTTTACACCACAAGGACATATACTCAGGAAATTAAATCAAGAAAACATAGAATAGTACTGTCCTGGGTTAACCAAACTATGTATTCTATCACCATCCACATGATTCCTTGATAAGATGGTGAACGATGGGTCATTCACAATAGCTGGGTACACACCTGGTTCCTCAGGCTACAAGCTGAGAAGAGGCAGATCATGTGAGGTGGGTTAGTGTTTCTTATCTCAATTGTGATAAATTCCCCGGGAAGCAGCAAGCACCACCCATCCTGAGAGGATTATCTCTGCTGAATGGCCCATCAATCAACTGAATAGGCACTGAGGAATAAAACTCCAGAAATATCTTATGACTCATAGGATTACATCTTTTCCATTGTGGAAATCCCCGCCTGTGGGGGAGGTACCACCTAACAACCACCAGATAAAAGGTCTGGGGACTGAGAGAGATGACCACAGGGTACCTAGCAGAGAGGATGAACTTCCTACAATTCCAGACCTTTCACAGGACCACTGCTCTCAACCACCACTTCAACAGCACTGCTTAACTGGACTACAGCTACCACCCCGGTCAACGGGGTATCAGGTTGTACTCTAGCCTTGTGGTTTTAAGCCAGTTTTGTTTCTGTATTACTGCATTTATTGTAATCTTTCTATTAAAATGGTACCTGTGACTAAAATCTCTCACAAGGTATTTGTGTGGCATTAATTTTCCCTGCTGGTTTACCTTCAAACCAGTACAAGTACTTTGCCTTTCACACAGTTTAAAGACATTTAAAGTTTTCCAAATAGCTATCATTGCCATCAAGGATAATGAGAAAAAGCTCTAGAGGATGAATCAAATATCATCAAAATTTCTGGAGAACAGATCTTTACAAAGTATTCCATTACCTTTATCTCTCATCCTCTTCTACCTTCTGTGGCATCAGCTGAAATGGTTACCAACAGTTTGTTTTGCATTGGTGAAAATTTTCATAGGGAAATGACCATTTTTTCTTTCTCAAGCAGCATCAAAGGAATGCTAGAAGCACACACCCATGGCTGAGACAACATGGGTTCTTTAGTGCTCGGGAAAATAATGCCCATGTTTGATGTGTAAGGATGGGAGAACAGTAATTCACTCTCTCCTGAAATCTCTTATGATAGATATTCTCACATACAAATCTGGATGTCTGGAACGTCTCATGGGTTTCAAGTGAGCAAAGCAAGAACACAGTGGGAGCCCACTGACTGTCTGGGCACTGCACCTGTATCCGCTGTGATTTTGGTGGAACGCATGATATTAAGATTGTACTGAGAAAAGCAGCTTTTGGGCTGGACTTCTTCATACCTGTGGAATATGAGAAGTGTGCCAAGTACGAATCACAACAACAGGTAATTGTCTATTTGGAAAACTGTTAACTGCCTCTCTCCAAAATAATTTCTCTTTTGCCCTTTATTTTTTTTCCTCCTTCTTTTTTGGAAATTTGCCCTTTCATAAAATATATGTGTGTTTTTATTCCAAAGTATTCCTCTGTTGTGGTTAGGTTCCACAGGAGGGTTCCAGCTTGTAAAGGTTAACTGTGCAGAAATCAAGGCTTTGTGCATTTTTGCAAAGGTCACACTCATCAGTAGTTCTGGAAGGACTGCTGGGAAGGGCTATAGTAAGTACTCAATGATTGAACCACGGCTCCAGGTTTCATTTCCTTTAAGAATACTGTTACAATCACTGGTTGTGTCACTAAGAGATAAAGAGGCTGCTCAGTCACTTGAAATTTAATTTGTACATTACTCAAATCTGCCCCACCTCCTTCCTTCACAGTGCCTGGCAGCTGCTTGCTGGCACTCTGAATTTCAAATGCCTGAGCTGCAGGAAGCAGTTTAATAAATGGGATAGGTTTTGATTAATGTAACAAGCTGAAAATAGACAATGATGCAATGCATATCTCAGCAAGAATCACAGACTCGGATCAAATCTTTGTGTGCTAAGGAAGGCTGCTGTGGCAGAGAGTTCACCCGGAGATGAATATTTATGTTTCGATAACACCTTGAAGGTTCAAAAACTACCAATATATAAGATTTAGGTCTGTAATCCTGTTAAGTCTCTAAGCATCTCCTACAGATGACTGCACAGTCATGAAGTTCAAGTCTAGATTAAGTATTTGACATTGACTGAGTTTCAACAAGGGCACTGTGCACTTCACCACAATGTTCTTGTTTTATCTGGAAGAAGGAAATGCTGTATTTCTTTCAGTATTAGGAATGTAAGCGATCATTTGCTGTGCTGTATACAAAACAATGACTTACATGTGTTAAGTTTCATTAGTAATTCACCATCCTACAAAGAGTTGACATGCTTTGACATGATTTCAGACAAGCACTCAGTATGGAGTTTACACTCATCCAGCGCTGATCTGTGGCTTTAATGCTAGGAAACCTGTTCTTTCCCTGTTCCTGCTCCCCCAAGCCACAGACACTCAGAGCACTCAGAACAGGTATTATGTTAAAATTCCTCTTCAAAAACTTGCAGAATCACGGTTTTACCAAATAGTATTTCATTGAGGTAATAGGCAACTGTGCCTCACAAAAAGAAGGAGATAAAGATGTCACTGAAGATTATCTCCACTTTCTTACATATGAAGAAAATATAACTAATACATATTTACTGGAATGATCTAAATTATGAAACTTTGACTACACTCATTTTTTCTTGAGGTCTCTCAATGGGATACAGCAAGAGGTTGAACCTGGAGAGGCAGGTTGTTTCCAAAGGTGGCAGTGGGTGAATGTCAGGTCTTTGGGTTTGAGCACCATTCCCTTAGTGCCAAATGTTTCTGCATCACTATTTAATTTGTTTTACCAAATGGGACCTACTCAAAGAATGGCTTTGTAATTCTCCACTTTTTTTGTGAAAATAAGTTCAATGTTATGATTAATTAGAAAACCTTGGATTTATTTCTGTGTTTTCATATTTTGAAAATCTAATTATGCTCTCAGTGTTGCCTAATATGACGTTATGGAAGTTAAAATATACATTTGTTTCATTAACATGTCCAGAGAGTAAACTTTTGTGTAAGTGAATAGTTCTGTAATATAAAATGAGATACCATTGAAAGCAGATTGGTTTCTTAATTGAAAATTATTGAAAATTGAAAACTATTACAAAATTTTATGGGATAGTTGTGTTCTCATAATTATATAGTGTGTGTTCATTTCACTGATATCAATTACCTTTTTTAATCACTGGTTGTGAACAGTTAAACAAACACTAGTTCTGTAATAAAAGCTTCTGATCCCAAAACCAGAAAATTTAATATTTCAGTGGATATAACACATTATCTTGAAAATCTGTACTGGAAGTATCATTAATGGTATATTCTGGCACACTGGGTTGTGGACTAGCAATATTGTTTTTTTAGAAGTTATTACATTTAAAATTTCTTTCTGTGTTTATTTACCTTTATTCTCAAAGTCAAATATACTATGATCCTATAGTCTAATTTCATACATTTAATTTTATCCTTGCTTCATTTTTATCTGGGTTATCTACGCTTCCTTTCCTCTTACCCATTGAAACCACTATCCGTATACTTCAAAGTCTACTGTGATTTGTTTAAAATTTAAAAACTATAAGGACTATAAATCAATAAAATGTTAACTCTCTGATAAATCTTATGCCATGAATAACAAATATATTCGGTCAGAAGTTTGCAAACAAGCCATGGGCTAATATTTGTTTGTGTAAAGTATTCAGTACAGAGGCATAAGATATATTTTATAAAATCAGGATTAGTTTGCAAATTATTCACATGCAGGAAAAAAAGATGGAATCATCATATAGTTCATCCACAGTTAATAACTAAACCAGTTCTTGTAAGGATGCTGAGATGCCATATTTTCTAGTGCTTGTTTTTTGAGGGTTTGTTTGTTTTGGGTTTTTTGCTTTAGCTCTTTTGAGGATTTTTTCTGGTTTTGCTTTTTTTTAAATAATTAAAAATAGGGGGGAAAAACCCCAGAAAATTAAATTGTCTTGTTTAATTCTGAAGTGAGTCAATAGTGTTATGGGTAAAAAACAGAAGAGCAAAGCAATTCTGATGGACATGGTTGGACTTGAACATCAGTTTCAGAGCTGTTAATGGTGAAATAAAAAGGTGTATTCTGGTCTTGCCAGAATTTCTGCAAAAGTAACAACTTCTTGTTGACTTGAGATAATTTTTTAGGGGCTTATTGAGAGAAAGTGAGGGAAAGGATAGATCTGTTATCATCTCATTTTGATGTATCTTTGTTGTTAGTGTGACACACATTTCTCAGGGAAGCAAATTATGTTTCCCATGTCTGTGGAAAAAACATGCTTTATCTAGGAACTTAGGTGGGAAAAGCAATGGAAAATAAAACCACAGTTGTGGTCTGTTTTTCAAAGTTCAGGAAGTAATTTCTTTCTGTTGGTGTATAAAAAAGAACAGTAGACAAAAAAGAAAAATGGTTTATGGGAAGGAAGAAAAAGACAGTAACAGAAATGTAAGTAAAAGGTAAGGTGTCCTCAAAGAAAAGTATCAAGATTTTCAGTGTGGGGATGTATTTCTATGTTGGTTTGATTCTGGTAGTTGAAACACTGAACTATGTATTTATTTATGTATTTATGTGTCTATATTTAATTTCAAGTGAAATGTAAATAATGAGGAAACATTTATTGCAATTTTCACCAAGAGAGGTAGTAGGTATCTGCATGCAAGTTTTGATTGTAGAAATAAAATTAATGGATTTTAGAGATATTATGAAATGATAACTAGCAGGTTCTTGAAATGATATCCATATAGGGGGTGAGATGGGGAAGTGCAGAAATTAAATTCACAATTCAGAAGTCCTAAAGGAAAGAAGCAAAATGAATAATTGAGTCACCAGCAGTAACAGACAAGGAAGGATGAAAAGTGCTAAAGTGTTCCACTTTTCCGTGTGAAGGGTGCCCTAGTTTATAGCTTTCCTATTGCTTGAAGTCACAAGAGGAGGTTCAGCAGTGCAAAGAGTGGTGTGGGCAGGGACGTCACCCAGCTGAAGAGCTTGGACTGGGTTTAGCCTTAGTCTGTTCGTCACTCTTCTCTTTATGAAGATCCCACCAGTGTGCATTTTGTGAGGTGACGTTTTCAATTACTGGATACACACAATTACATCAGCGAGCATAAAACAAAACTTTCATTTAATCTGGTTGTTTCTAAAAAATTTTAAAAGTTTATTTTTGACTAAGTTGAGTACTTTATTCCTTTCTATTGTAACTCTTTATATTTTGTGGTATGTACTTGGAAGGCAGTGCTACATGCATGACTGGAATTATGTTTATTATACACACACACCCCATTGTGATAAAGTATGAAATATCAACATTCCTCTAATTGTTCACATTTTAAAGTGAGTAGATTTAATCCAGTGATATAACAGACAGATGAAAAGTTCAGCTATTAATTATATTCTGCTGCTCAATTGGTATTGAATGTTTCACCACCAATTGAGTTCTATAAGATTCTTTTGGTGATTTATTACATTTGTTTCAGATATAAAGCAGCTCTTTGCTCAAACATAGATGGCCTTGCAGTCCTGTGAATTTCAACTGCTCGTGGTGTAACACTGAATAGCCAAAGGAAATGTTGCATTTGAAACCCTCCTACTTTGTTTATTTTTCCACTGTAATTATGCCAAATATGTCACCATAATAAAAAAAGAATAAAATATATTATCTCTTAGATAACACTTGTTTGCAGTGCATCCATTTTATCTGCTGTGCTTCCTACAATATTTCGGTTAATATTTCATCTTTCTAAATATTGAGTACTCAAACAACAATAAAGCCAGAGGGGTTTGGGTTTTTTTCCCCTTTCTGATACCAGAACTGCTGTCTGATCTTAGTATGCTTTAAAACAGAATTCATTATCTTAATCTTGTTAGTGTTCTGAGGAACTTCTTTATACAGTTGCAGTTTAATGTTGATCTGCAAGTGTTATGTCTTAATACAAGTGCCACCTCGTTCAGCTACATATATTTGTATAATGGCAACACCATGGAAAATCGTAACTCAGAGTAAATACATTAAATAAGATCAGAGTACTTCAGCAGGTCAGCGTCCTGCCTGTTGTCAAGCCCCAGCCAGTGTTTACCACAGAATGTATCAGTTCTCCTGCATCTTTCTGGACAAATTTATTTAACTGAGTTTTATTCCAGGGGAAATAATATAAATTTTCATTAAAGAAAACACTGTATTATGACAGGACAAAATGAATCATGTGCAATCACTTTTAAAATACTTGATTTATTGTCTGCAGTTGGAAGTCTGGAAGTTAGGAAAATATTTTTGCTGTCAAGAATGAAATATAGTTTGTATATAAATAAAAAATAAGCACATGTCTCTGTCTGGGGAGTGTGTGTGTGTGCGCACATGCATTTGTCATAGATATCTGTGTAGATATCTGTGTGCAAGAAGACATGCATGTTTTGGCAACATCAAGAAATACTCAATCAAAATTCTTTCTATAAGGTAAAAGGAAAACAAATTGACTAACCAGCACACACTAAAATAAAATCCATAATAGCAGAAAAGCATATTTTCTTGGAGTGATTCATATTCACACATTCTTCTGTGAGGCTTTCATATATTTGGTGACATTGTGAAATGTCACTGAAGAAAAGGCATTTCAGTTTAGCCTTGAGCAAACATACATGTACTAGAAGAACTGTGCATATGTAAAGCCTTTTTCTTCTTCCAAAAGGGACCTGGTTTTGCTGTATGCGTAACTGAAGCTAAGCTTAGGCTAGTAAGGTGCTGCATGATAAGAACTTGGTTAGCAAACACAGTGAGCGGTCGAACGACTTGAATAACAAAATCCCCAGCAGTGTGTTTCAGTGCAAGCTGCATTTGTACTCTGCAAGGAGATCAATGCTTCACTCTCATTGATTTTCTTCAGTGGCAGAACCAGGATTATGCACCATGTGAAACTGTATCCCTAGACATATTCAATCTGATTTCCTAGTCAGTGCTAAAAAGGCATAGTGTTGTCCCGAAAACATAAGGTTAGAGAAGTGTAACATATCAAATTTGTACTTCTGGTAAGGCTGAGTATTAAATAGATGCATTATAATATATCCTGGGTGTCATGCAATCCATTCTATAAAAATGTTAGATTGGTGCTATAGAGTTCATATACATACACATATACATACAAATACATTCATCTTCAAAAAAATTGTGCAGAGATGCCAAAGAACAAAATTGGAATGCATTTCATACACATCACTTTAAAATGTAGTATAGTTTTTCTCTGGCAGACTTGAGCTTTGTTGTAAACACATAAAAAGAAATAATTTCTTCAAAACTTCAGAGCAGAAATGTAGTACATCTTCAGAACTTAAATAACCTTGTAATTTACAATGTATGCCAATTTTCAAAACGTAATAATTACAGTAAAATATATCAGGAGGAAATGACAGCTGACGGGAGCTTTGTTCAGATCTGCAATTTCCCCTTGTTTGTAGCTTCTCACAGAAGCCATGGGAACACCATCAAATACTGCTCAGCTTTACTTCAGTTTCAACATAGGAACGAAATGAGTTAGCTCAGCTCAGACTTTTCCTAAGCTATTTGTTGGTGGACATAGGCAAAAAAAAAAGAAACAGAGGAGCAAGAAAGGGCAGGGATGTCTCAAACAAGAAAATTTTCATCATCAGCTTCTGCCATTCTGGTCTTTGGAGAAGCAGACACCAGTCCCAGAAACTCTAAGCTGCTTATGAAAAAGGATCAAAATAATGTATGTCCAAGAGAGGCATGTGTGTGCTTATAGACATTTACCTGGAAAATGAGCACTGTCTACATTTTGTAATTTAAATCACAGTCATTTCTTTCTGTCTGTGTTTATCCAGTGCTACCACCCAGCCAGGCATTTATGCATGCCTACATCAGGTCTCACACCACACAAATATAGTAAATTCCTACTAGGAAGCTTAAAGTTTCTGCTAAATAAAAACTGGAGCTGATGCATCCATAAGGTTAACAATCCTTGGCTGGGTAAGTGGATTGGGTTTTTTAACACAGGACCATGTGAGTGGATAGATACAGCAACTCTTAAGGGCATTAAAGAAAAAAATCCTGAGTTCCTTAAGTTGGTGAAGGCTGTGGTATGTTACTTGTGAGCTAAAGGGTGGCAAGCAGTACACAGAAATACTTTTATCAAGTGCTAAAGATCTGAATAGATGTGATGAGAATAAACAGTAACTTGGAAGTAAAGTGTTCTCTTAAACTTGGGAAAGTATTCCTTTGTTTTAATGTAGCATAGACAAAAGTCTATACACAGACCTCATTGTTGGTTTTTTTCTGTACTTAGTGCTGGATATTTTAGTTGATGTTGAATATTTGATCAGGAGAGCACTTATAAGTCTACTTGGCCTCTAATCATGAAACAAAATCCACTGGCCTATGCTCTGAAATGCTTTCGTTGTAAGGGGAGAGATGTATGCAGTTATTTAAGTACTTTCCAAAAATGAGACTTTAGTTTTGATACAAAACTCATTGAAATAATTGAAACATTTTCCACTGTTCCCAGTTCATCAAGCTCAGTACTTCATTCTCAAAAAAACACATTCAAAACCTGTTTCTAAGGTGACTCTAATTCCATACTAAAGGCAGACGCTAAATCAGTTCACTGAAAATTATCTTGCTTCTGGGGAAATTACATTTTTGGGACCTGGTACACTTGAACTAGACGATATGAGTCTAAACAAACAATGTAAAGTAATTTGATAATGAATAAGTAGGAGGATGCACAGAGAAAACTAACACCATTGTTTAACCTCAAAACTATGCTAATAAGTAGGGTGATAGACACGAAACTCCAAATAATGGAGCTGTTATTCTAGCCCACCAGGCTGTCTCAGGGGACTCTTAAGTGGATTTGCTATGCCATGACTAAATGTAGCTCCAGACCAGTATTTTGCGTAGCCTAAAGTATCTTGTTGCAGTATATTCTCACATTTATCTAACTAGATCAGTTTTAGAAGAAAATATCTTCTTCCAGTTAGAAAGGAGGCATATGTGCATGTTATTACATATCATTTAATTGCTTGCATGTAAAATGAAGATTCTTCCAGAGGTAACCTGTTTGTGAAAAAGACTGTCAGTACAAGAATATGAGTGTGCCTGTTAAAAATGAACAGATCCTTTTAAGAGGAAAAAAAAAGACAAAAAATAAAAAATATCATGAGCTCATGAATGCAAGCATACGCACATGTGTTTGTCTGTCCCAAAGCTGATGGTAATGCAGAGCATACTCCAAGAACTATCTGAACCCTGTTTAGGTTGGATTCATCTGCAGTTACTTGGCATTGACTGGTTACTGTATTTCATTTATTTTTACAACAGCCACACTCTGCCAATAAAAGATCAAACAATTTTGGTTTCTGGGTTGAAGTTTTTAAAAGTACTTGATGTTCCTCCTGAATCTGCTCTCAGTTACAGCTCACTAAAGGGTCTGGCCCAGCGGTGGATCTATAAATACAAACATAAGCTGAAAAAGCTGCTCCTAAAGCAGAATGCACAAATCTGAAGTTAAGTGGTTTTCACTCCACTCTATCTTGTTTATGCAGTTTCTAGTTCTGAAAGTGGGTGGTTATGCAGAAAGAAAAAAAATTAAAAATCTTATTTGTGTACCGTGTCCAATTTTCTGTTGGCCTTTTACAGCAGAGAAACATACAATTACATTGCACTTAAAAAGCACTCAGATGAACTAATTCCATTTTCCCATACATACAAACTAATGCGTTTTTGGATAAACTGTGTTAAAATGAAGACAGACAAGCAGAAGATTGTGTGTCGTGATTTTATTTTGAATACTGCAAGTTAACTTTCTATCTCCTTATTTGCATCTATTTAAAAGTGTATAAATGCATAGGACAAGAAGCGCTAAGCAAACCATACAGCTTCTTTGGAAAAAAAATTATATTCCACTTTTATCATCTTCTCATACCTGTTATTACAGTGTTATTTGTGTTGAATAGAAACCTGATCTTCCAGTCATTCGTAATGATTAAAATCGCTTTGTTTATTCTAAGAAGGTGGGGCTTCATGGTCAGTACCCGGCATAATTCCAAGTCAAGCACAGTGAAAACCCTTGTAACAACCATAGTTCTAGCTCAGATGCTACAGCAGGTGTCCACTCAGTGAAAGTTTCAGTGTCTTTTTTTTTAAATTTCACACACACACCACCACCACCATTTAATTAACAGACTGTCTGTGGAAGCCTTTATATTTGAAAGGTACACAAGAGTGTGGTCCCATGCAGCAGCTATTGGGAACAGCATTATTCTACTCCTGACCCATGTCCTGGAGGAAAATTCTTTCCTCTTTTGCTTTTTTATTCTGTGACTGTTTTTTTTCGCCTCTCTATTTATTATCATGGTTCTCTTTATTAATTCTCTCAAAGCCTCTTACTCAGCCACATGGTCTCTTAACCTCTATATTTCCCTCATCCCTTTATCCTTAACAAATCCTGACCATCTTCTTGGTGGCACCACTACTTTTTCTCCTGCATGACCCTGACTCCTTATTGTTCTCCGCTTTCCAGTGCATTCTCCTTGTTCCTACACTTTCTGCAGCTCCTTCTCTTCATATTTCATGTTCAGCTTAATTTCCATGTCCTTTCAACACCAGAAGCATGAGTGCAGACTTGGCTTTGCATGCCCTTCACACCAGGTTCTCTTCAGACTCTTCTGGAGGGATTACTTGCCTCGTGGTGTATTGGGTAACCATCTCTCCTAAAGGCAGTCCCAGTCTAGTGACATGAGCCTGTACATGAAGTTCACTCAGGTTGTGGCTCCCAGAGGGCCCCAGGGACTGGTTGGAGGGCAGTTGCATTTGCTCTGACTGCGTTTACCCTGTAGTTTCTTCAAACTCAACATTCTTCATTTTAGCGTGCTGAACCTGACATTGCAGACAGAGAGTATTCTATTCATTAATGTTCCAAATATTAGCTAAAAATTGCTACATATGGTTTTGCCACAGTTTCACTTTTTTTCTGATCAAAGTAGATGATGGAAGGAGCAGTCTGCACAGACCACAGGTGGTTTAGAGATTCAAAGACACAAAGCAAAAGTCTGTACAAAAAAGGTGAGCAAAATTGCTCAAGTGGTTATTTTATTCATATATATGACCACTTAATTGCACCTGCACAACAGGTGCAATTCACATGTACAGGATAAGAAAATATGACTCTAATGACTGAAAAAACACCAGCTACCTGGTGTATCCTGCTCATTATGTACCGCGTTAATGAAGGGAAGTTTCCTTTACACAAACTGCCTTTGGTTGAAGCAATCTTCTGCATTCTGCCTTCATTCTATCTACTTAACCTCTTCTGCTTTATAACACTGCAAGAAAATCCTGTCAAATTTTGCCGAAAAAGTATTTCTGAATTACAACCCAATTTACAACCTATATTTCCAACCAGTAATGTACATGTGTTCTAGCGGCTGGTTTTGGTGATTTACAGTCTTAGGAATTATACAAGGACAGGAAAGTCTTAAGCATATGGTAACTGTAAGGATCTCTGACTGTAATGCATTTAAGTCAAACAATATCCTCATTAGCATCCAGGAAACAGAGCCGTCCTTTAATGTTCAACAATACACCACATAGTGAATGGAAATTTATTACATCCCAGACGAAAATTGTTTCTTTCACTTATTTATTTAGCTCAGTATGCAGTTAAGCATACCAGGGTGAATGAGTGAAAAATTTAAAATGCACGTAAATAACCACACATGTCAAATGACACCAATATCCTCAAGTTCTTTAATCCTGTAATGCTCAGTAGCATTAATTATTCCCTAAATCAGTGTTGTAGTGTATTTAAGTCCCAGTTCTAATGTATTTAGCCTTATATTTCTACCATTCCATAATGCATTATGTAGTCATTACCAGACCAATATAAATAAAGTATGGAAGTAGTGATGCTGGAGACATAAATTGTATGGATTAGTTAGTTGTTTTCTTTGTTTTTTTTTTTCTTTTTCATTAAATCAATATTGGTTCTAGGTGGCAGGAAAATTTGTACAGTATTTGAGTCAACACAGTAAATTTAACTCATAGGAATCTGACTGTGTTGCTTAGGCCTTCAATGACAACTCCTTACAATTTCAGTGGCCATGGAACACAAATTGGAACAAAACATGAAAACACTGCATAGCCCATAATTCACATTCCTGTAAGTGGAGGACTTTCCAATAAAATCCCGACACTTGAGAGGTATGGAAACTGCTGTGGCTCAATAAAGTTGATTGAGTGCCCTTATCCCCTTCATATAGTACCGGTTGGGGTGGGGGAGAGGTGAGGGGAGAGATAGAGAGGAAATAAAAAACAAAACAAAACAAACCACCCTAAAGATAAAAAAGACTTAACTGTTAGGTCTCCAGATTTAATCTTCTGGAAATTCTCAAAAAGTCTGCAAATCTCATCATACTGCAAATAATTAGAGGCAGCACTAAATGCAGTGAATGAATAATGTACTAAACTGAACTGAGTGTTTGATTGATTTGATATGTGACTGAAGGCTTCTCTTTTCTGCAATCAATAACATAAACCTTTTCACTTTCTTGCCTCTCCTGCAGCTCCCTAATATTGCCTCTCTGCTGGGTGCTACACTGTTCTGGGAAAAGTTGCCCAATGTATTGTTCTGAGATTAGTTTCCTCTGGGACCTCGATTCTGCAAATAATTGCCAGCAATCTTAGTGCCGGACTGAATGAAATTACGCTTCATGGAATTTAAGAAAACCATTTCGTTCAAAGTATTTTCATGATCTGACTCCTAATTTTCCTTAACATAGCATTAGGAATGCTTCACCTTAAATTATGAAAAATTTGCATAGTAATCTTTTGCATTTTATGTTAAGGCATTGAGACAGATAAGAACAATGAGGGATAGATGCCTGAATACAACATCATACAAAAATCTTCAATTGTACCTAAACCATAGTGGTGATTGACACTTGTCTTGCCACGGTGGCTATTGGTTCATAGCAGAACAAGGTAGTTGTGGATTGCAGAGAGGAAAGGAATGGGGCCCTTCTGGAGACTGTAGCCTGCTGAAAGACAGAAAGAACATCAGTAGGCAAATTAAAACATAGAGTTGTGTGGGCCAAGAAAAAATTATGGGAGAAAGCAACAACCCTTTCCTGTGATACTTGAGCTGTGCCCAAAATGCCTTCTCTTGAATAACCACAAAAGTGGAGAAAGAAGGTGAAAAAAAGATACACTTTGAGAAGATGGTAAGTGCTGGAAAAGGAGGATTTGGTATGTGATTTTCAGGGACGCAAAATCATCCTATATGAGCTGTGTGTCCTCACATAGATAAATTATAGCTGAGAATTTTACTTCAGTCATGTGTTGGTGTTGAGGAAGGAAATCAGCTATGTCATCTGTCATGTATGCCCTCAACAAGTCTTCCTATCGGATAAGAAAACAACCCCAAACCAACTTCCAAGTCTGTCATCCGTATAGGAGGAAAAATATCTTATAACAGCATTATCTTGTTCTGCATAGTTATTCCCATACTTAGCTGCAGTGAAAACTAAAATAATTGTGCTGGGTTTGGTTGGGGTATAGCTAGTTTTCCTCACAGTGGCTTGTGCAGGATTGTATTTTGGACTTGTGCTGAGCACAGGGTTGATAATACAGAGATGGTTTTGTTACTGCTGAGCAGGGCTTGCACAGAGCCAAGGCCTTTTCTGCTTTTCGTACTTCCACGCTGGCAAGGAAGCTGGGAGTGCATGGGAGGTTGGGAGGAGACACAGCTGGGACAGGTGACCCAAACTGACCAAAGGGACATTCCAGACCGTGTGACATCATGCTCACTACATACAGCTGGCAGAAAGAAGGAGGAAGGGGGGAATGTTTGGAGTGATGGCATTTGTCTATCCAAGTAAGCATTACTCATGACGGGGCTCTCCCCTCCAGGAGATGGCTGAACACCTGCCCGCCCATGGGAAGCAGTGAATTAAATCCTTGTTTTGCTTTGCTTGTGTACATGGATTTTGTTTTCCCCATCAACCTGCTTTATCTCAACCCATGAATTTTCCCACTTTTACCCTGCCCATGACACCCTGATTCTGCTGGTGGGAGGTGTGAGCGAGAGGCAGACTGGGGCTTGGTGTTGGCTGGGGTTAAACCATGACACAAACCCAAACAAGTTGTTTTGAAATCCCTGCTTTCAAGGTGAGCTGGAAGAAACAATGTCGTGGCTTTGATCAAGCTGAAATGTTAAGCTGCTGTCAGGTGGAGTTGTAAAATGCAGTGTTCCCATTTACCTCTCAACTTCAGAGAAAGAAGCATGCTGTGACATAGTGAACATTTTGATCTCTGAGAACTTTCTTCGAATTTCAGAAAATAACCATGACCTCTTTGGATCTTTAAACTACAGTCTGGATAAAATGAAATGAACATGGAGTTGAATTTAATTTCTGATCTTTGTCCAGCCAATCTCAACATTTTAACCTTATCTCTGTAGTTGAGACATCTGAAGAAAAGTGTCTAGGGAAAGCTCCCAGGTGGTGACTCTGTGCTGGCACTTTGTGTGCCCTTTCAGTCATTTAGGTCTCACAGCTCATCTTATAGCAGAATGCTATCTAGACTAGAGCTTCAGTGCAGTTTTCTACATTTGCTTCCTCTGTTTCCTTCATCGGAAAGCCTGGCACGTATTCTGTGCAAAGTCTCCTTTGCATGGTCCTTGTTGTTCTGCAAAAAAATAAAGCATCATTAAACTGAGTTTCTAATTTCTACCTACAGTCTGTGGTCATTCCTCAGTACATTTCTACACCTTTTAATACTGCTTCCCCAGTAGTAAGTAGCTGACAAGATTATTTGTAGATTGCTCAGCATTTATTGCTGATTGCTTTCCTGACTTTTGTGGTCATTACCAATCAATAATACCACTGATCTGAGAGATGCCAAAAATAGTTTGGATACTTGGATTCTGACAAAGAAGTTTCTTTGTCTGGATAGAAGGAGATTCCTTAGTGCGAAGCCAGCCAAAAAAAAAACCAAAGTTAATTCATCACCTACCTTTGCAGGGTAGCCTTATGTTTGCTGTGAGCTCAAATGTATTTCAAACCAGCTTTCACTTAGACCTTTCATCTTCTAACATTGTTTTTCCTTTCAACACTGAGATCCTCTTGTCCTGTTGTTGCCACCTCTCTTTTGACTTTGTCTGTCTTCCTATCTGTGCCTTCTGGTAGAACATAAGAACTAACCTTGCACTTGTATTTATAGCTTGCATTTAATTGAAAGTTTTGGATGTTTGCAATGAGAAACAGAAAATTAAACTGCTGTTTCTTGACGGCTTTGGAAATGCTGCTCATTGAGCTTCCTGAGCAATTCAGAAAACATCTCAGCTGAAGAACAAAACATGGCTTACGTGGCTGTGTTATGTCAGTTGGAGGAGAGTATTGATACTAAGAATGCTTTGTGTTACTTTGCATAACTGGCATCACAACCTTTGTTTAATATTCAAGTAAGATTATACAGATAAAAAAGGAAGGCAAGAGGGAGGAAAACTTCAGCAAGCTATGGTTAAGGCAGTCTAAAGGTCAAAATTGTAATATTAAATAAATCTTACATGCTTTTATAAACCGTAATTTATTGTCTACGTGCAACTGACATTTTAGCTTTGGGTTTAATACCAAGTACTTCAAAGTATTCGTGTAGAAGAATAGTCGATAACCCTCTTACACAGTATAATTGGAATTTTGCATGTTAGAACATTTGGTTTCTGAAAGATTTTTGTAAATGTTAATAGCTGTCTTTTAAAATGGTGTAAGTGTGAAATGCTATGAAAAGCAAAGGTTTAAATGTCACCATGTCTATAATTTTCATACTGTAAAAACTAAATAAGGTTTTACAATATGAAAAACCTAAAGGCCTGCTGCAAGTTTGAAGATATAAGCTAGCTCATCATTAGTTTTTTGAAACTGATATAACAGGCGTATTTTGTAAAACTCTGCATTTTAAGCTAAAACATATAGTTGAACATTTAATTGTCTGGAAGTGTTACTACTGTGAAGTCTTCCTATTTATTATCCATGATCTAAGTATGGGAATAAAAGGACTTATCTGGGAAGCCTCCTAGAGTGTCATCAGAAGTATTCTCCTCATATGGACCCACTGGCACTCGGACTGAAAAGCTACTCATATTTATCTTGGTTGAGCATTATGATCTGTACCTACTAACAGGGTGCTCTGGTACATCACAAGGATGATTTGTGCTATTTTTTGGGAGAGAAGTTGTGTTTAACTGGAGTGGAAAACACAGATGTTTTAAAGTAAAGTGAGCAAGCTTTTCCATTCTGTTGGGTGAAGAATGGTGCCATGGATTTTGGATTACTAAAACTTGAAAAAACTGGTTTTCATAGCCTAACCCTCTACATTCTTGTTGATAAAGTCAATAGTGCAGTAATAAACATGCCACAAAAAAAAGAAGAAACAGTTAGTTATTACTTATTTATCCTGCCATATTTCAATTTATTTCAACAATAAAGAGGTGGCTAAGACAGTCACAGTCTCAGCACATTTCGAGTGTTACCAAAGGTATCCGTTTACCTGCCAGCCTGCCTAAATTAAAGGGACAATAGCATTTAGGAAAGAAAAAAACCCCAACACATTATAAAGACCAGATAAAATAAACAGAAATCACACCAAGAACACCTTGTCCTCTCATGACAGTTTTAGGAAGCCAAAACAATATTTTCCTAATGGACTGTAATAATAAGGATTTACTTTAAGCAAAGCAAGATAAAATAATCTTTGTGAGTTAAAAGAAAGAATTCTTTGAAGTCTTATTGCAAAGTCTGTGATTCCTCATTCCCTAAGCTAATTTCTTTAACTAAACTTACTGACAAGGTTTTTATCAAAAGACTGCATCAAGAGTTTCCACAATTTTGGTACTCACATCCAGGAAAAAAATGTAACAGGGACAGAGAGCACATCCTACAGCAATCAGCCACAGTGTAGGGGATAGGAGCCCATCTATCAGGACAGACTATCACAACTGGTAGTTTATAGATTTATCATAACAAAAAATCTTCTGTAATATGAATTGCTGAAGGTTGTTATGTACCTCCAGATCTGAAAACGGAGGTGATATGTTGCTGTGATTTTTATCATACAGGGTGGATCTCAAGTCTGAAAAATCTCGTAATGGAGGGTGGCAGGGAACAGAAGAAGAGAGTGCATGTCAACCTGCATATAGACAATGCCACCATGCGGGGTTGGACAAAAATGATGTTCTACAAGACTGTAATTAGGACAAGATCTACCATTCAGAACAACAGGTTTACTGATATTCTTATTCAGGATTTCTTAGTGCTAACTGCCATGTTGCTTCTATGCAACACAAGGGTCTGGGTCTATTCCTATATTCTTCTCATTGTCATAGAAATCAGCAAGAAATAATACACAGAGAAGAGAGGTTATAATTTTGCAAGGTATCTTGTGCCCAGCTACTCTAGAAAAGTGAAACTCAGTCAGACAGAAATTGAAGAATGTCTATATTAATTTGGATTTTATAAAAGATATTGACTAGCCATTAAGCAAAAATCTGAGAGTTTTTCCATCAAAGAATGTTTAGGGCACCAGGACTCTCAGCTATTACCTTTACGCACACACACACACACACACACACACACATATATATATACACACTATTATGAAAAGGGATTTAACGTATATTCATTTCTAACTTGCAGAATTTTAATTCTCCTATTCTGTACTCATATAATCATTCTAGGAATTTACAGCACTTGAAGATATTATATTACACATCCTGAAAACCAAGCCAGTGACCTTGTATAATGGCCCATTTTCTCCTATAAGAAAATATTTTTTTAAAATTATAGGGGCAACAGAAAAGACAGCTGCTAGTGCTAAGTGTCTTATTTACAAAAACGATGGAATCACATGTAGAATCCAGTAGGCTAATATGAACATGCAGTAAGTTTAGCTAAAGCATATTATGTTAGAAAAGGACATTTGTTCATTTCACATCTTGAATGATGCACGATTTTATGATGACATTTCTCAGTCTTTGCATTTTCCTTTTTTTTTTTCCAACTTCCATCTTTTCAAAGGAAATTGTCAAGTGACCTTGAAATCTGCACTGGTATTTTCCTGGCAGAGAAAGAAGCTCACTTTTCTCATTTGCAAAAATGAATAACAATTTGATCATTCTTAAAACTTCTAAAAGGTTAATTATGCTCTCTCCATGAGCACTGAATAAAAACCTGCTTTATCTCTGCCCAAATGAAACCCACAGGGCTCTCATTCTCTCTAACTCTGCCCGGAGACGAAATCCTGCAAGCTGTCAATTAACTCCTATCAGCTCATAGATCTATGTGAGCTGCAGATGATTTTTTCATCCAAAAACTATGACAGCTTTCATTTGCCAGAGCTGTTGGGTGACTTTAAAAAATTCACAGCAGGAAAGTGTTATCTGGCTTTGGGCTTGCTGGAGAGGAAAAGAAAGAGTGAGAAAAAGAGAAGCAGGAAGGTCCTGGGTTAGAGAGAGTTCATTTCTAGCTCTGAGATTTCTGCCTGGTTGCAAAACCCCACTTGAACTTGAATTGCATGTTTTAAACACTAATAAAAACTGAACATGGACATGTACCACAGAGACATTTCCTTGACTGTTTGGGTTTGAGCTTGGGTTTGGGTTTTTTGTATTGCTGCAAAATAACAGTCAGCCATGGAGGAGATGATACTGGCAAAGTACAGCATTAGCAGAACAGGCACCCCAATGTGAAGTATTTAGCCTGCTGATATTATTTCCTGGTTGAAAAATGGCTTTTTAATTTGGAAGTCAAAATAGTAATCTGAAAGGGAAAGAGTGAGACCATAAGAGTATTGTTTCACTTACCTTGCAAGATGAATGTTGTTTCCAAATGAAAAGAGGAAGCAAAAAATTGCACTGAGCATTTGCTGATCACTATATTTCTGCCTACTTATTTTATTTTGTACTGTACAGTCAATTCATGAAGAGTCAGCTACAATAACTTGCAAGAAAGCCATAGGAACTGGTGCTGATGGCTCTGTTTGTGTTAGAAACTGAAGTAAAACTGATTAATTTTAGATCTATTATAAAGTGATAGTCTTACAACTATTGCATGCATGAGACTTGGAAATCTGGGTTTTGCTCATGGCCCTGCTTTGACCCGTGGAAAACTGTTTGTTCTCCTGCTGTGATATTACTGGGTTAGCTGTAAATATCAATGCCTACTCTTGTAGACTGACAAAAAACCAGCTCAGGTGTACCTCAGCATCCACTGCTAGGCACTTGGATCATTCAGTTTGCAACTGCAAATAGCAATGAAAATTACAAATCTTTACAGGAAAGAAAAAAAAATTGATCCATCTATTTCACTCTCAACTCCTGTAAATTAAAATGGAAGTTCTTTGGGACAGACACAATGATTATTTTGGAAGTTTTTACTGAAAAGAAGGCAGTAGTGAATTCATTACTTTTTAGTTGTGATAAAATAAAATTAGTCCTGATGCAGCTCCACATTTATAAGATTTGATTTGCCATAATGTTCTTCCTTTTCTCTTTCTCTCTTTTTCTAAGCCTTCCTGGTGTCATGAAGTTGTCACCAGGTAAATCATTCTCAAGATTAGTCAGTTGACTGAGCTCAGCACAGGGCAGGATGCATTTTCCACCAGAAGTATCTGAGTTATAATAAACTTTTACTCTGAAAGTACTAGTAAAGTCCCACCGTTGTTAAATACACCAGGATTTCATATCAGTTCTATTAACATTAATAAATGAGAGATTCCTGGACAGTGTACAAGCCTAAAATCAGACTCAAGCAGTTGATAGAAAGGGGGAATCAATATTAAAGTGAGATAAAAGACTAAAACTATATTGAGAATAACTTTTGAAAGAACAAATGTACGAGATATCTGATAATGTGGTACCTGATTTTGGGGAAGGTACAGGATTCCTTTTTAGCCTTGCAGTTTATCTTAAAAAAACATTTAGTATAGGTACTCTGATGTTTTTAACTGTAATATAGTTAGCAATGTGGAATTAAATGATAGATCTTTTATTTTTGACAAATTTCTGAAACAGACTTCAATGTGATGTATTAAAACATCTCCATAAGGCTTTATCTTCTTCTCATGAGGCAGCAGAACAAACCAACTGTCATGGAATATATGTTGTTTATAGGGCAATATTCTTCCACTTCTTTGAAAAGGACTAATGAAGACTGAAAATTCACAATGATTTAATTACATTTTAAATGCACCAAGAAGCTGTAATGAAAAGATTTAAGCATCTTAATTATGCTATCAATATTACCTAATGCAGAGAGAAAGGGAAAACCTACAAGGCAGTAAGTAATTTAAATGGCTGAAATAATGTGAAATATTCAAGTATTATCTGATTTTACTTCCAGGTTCTAACAAGTAACCATAGAAATTATCACCTTAAGATTCTCTATAGCAACACATATTTTTAAATTTTCAGAAAAAGTCCTGGACAACACAGCTGAGAGCACAATATCACTTAACAATGTTACAGTGTTAGAATAAATATTAGAAAATGGAATCCAATACGTAAAAGCTCTGGGCACCTAGTAGAGTATTACTTATTTTCATTTGTTCACCTGTTAGTCTATGTATGAAGCAATATCTATTCTTGCTCTTTGTCGGCTACCTTCCTGAAGGTTTTTTGTTCTCCTGCCTTTTCCTTCCTGGTCATCCTTCCTTTCTGTTCTTTTCTATCACAGTTTCTCCAGCTGCAATGTATTTGTTCCTGGCTATTTTCTTTGGGGTAAGCATAGGTTATTTTCCGTTTAAAGTAATCAAAATTCAAAAAGATCTGTTGGTTTTTTTAACTAATGCACTAGAAAAGTGACAGGAAAAAAATTGAGAAATATGGGGAAAACATCAAATACTTCAATGAGATAAGCGTTTCAAAGTTTCATCAGCCAGAGGTACATGGCTCATCACTATGGTATATGCAGATCTTTCATTAATGGTGTGATTTTGGGATCCATCAAGTGAACAAAATCAAAGGTACGAAGATCAGAACTGCTCAGTCAACTGAAATACGTGGCTTTAATCAGTCTGGGGGCAAATGGACTGGCTGAGTGTCCAAATGGTTCATGGGAGACTCAACAGGACCGTTTATGCCACGGGTTAAGCTGTGCCCTTCAAGAGAAGGCCTGACTTCTGCCTGATGTTTTAAATGTCAAAAGGAAAGAATGTGTACAGAGCACGAGTGGTTTGTGTGGAGGCTAATTTCCTTGCTCTGTTACAGATCTAAAAATATTCCTCATTACAGATGAACCAGTGGCACTCTGAAGTTTTCAGTGTGCTGTGTGTGGGCAGAAAGACATCAACAGCCCATATCCGGGAATGGCAGCTCCACTTCCCTTGTCACTAATGTCCTCCATTCCTTCCATTTAGTCACTGGACTTGCAGGTAGGTTCAACTGTCATTTCCAGGAACTCCTAGGACATTTCTTCAATATTAAATGTAGTTGGAGCTTTCAGGCAAGGAAAATTTGAAAAGGCCCTGGAAGCCAAAAGTAGCGTCAATATACTACACAGCCTGTCCTATGAAATCATCGTTTTCCTGTGCTTTTACCTTGAAAGGTGGGGCAGGATTTGGAAAGATGAGGTTATATTCAAAATCTGCTGTAACAGGAGACGCAGTGCATCTGCAAAGCCCTGCGCTTGTATACACCTGCCAGGTGCAAACATGGACTCGCATAAGCAAGTTTCAAATGTTTACCAATATTTGCAAGTTCAATGCTCTTAGCTATATGCCTGGGCAAAACCACCCTTTATGCAGAGTTCAAAAATGCTGGTGTATATTCAAGTTTTTATTTTGAATTTGCATACCTTTTCTTTTAAAAGCAAAGTGGGAACCTGTGTACTCCTAGAACATTTCTGCAAGTGCTCATAAACAGAGAACTAGTAAGTACGCTCAGCTCTTCTGCCACTGACAAACTGGTTTTCCTAATTTCCCATTTTTCTTGTTCTTGTGTTTTTTTGTCTAAAGGCGCTCTGATTTCTAGAAAATTATTTATCCAGACAATGATTTATATAGTATTCCATGTTTCTAATAAATAGCTAGATTTGTGGAATGTATTAAGGATGTAATCATGTTGGTATTCACATTACATTTCTATCCAGTTTCTATTATAATCAGGAAAAAATTCCCTTTGATTTCAAGGACAGTTACATCAGACCAGGAGCACTTTATTTTTTAAAGCAATGTTAAGTGCTGCTGTTCGCTGACATTGTTTCCCAAACACCAACGATTGTTCACTGACCCAGATGTGAACTTGCTTTTTTTCTGCCTCTGCTTATAGACACCCTTTCTCTGTTGTGCTTATCTACCCGAGTCAGAGACCCATTTGCCTTGCTGAGAAGTTGTTATGGACCAAATTAGAAAACCTGTGAAAACTGTTTATAGTTGAGTATGTCAAAAATAGTATCAAAAAAGACACAAAATTAATATTTACACAGATCAGGGATCTCCACTTTACATTCCTGCCATTACTCAACTGTTGGAAAGAAGAGCGGAAGAGGGAAAAAAAAGCAGCTCACTTCGTAATCCCCAGACTCAGGAATAGATGCCATTCTCTGCAGCTCAGTACTTCAACTGAGTGACAAGGCACTGAGTGACAAGGCAATGCACTAAGTTTCATTAAATTCAGGGTCTTTTCCAAATGCCTGTCCATAATGGTCATAATGGTGAGCAAGGTTCCCTCTCACAGGGCACAGAGACCCTTTTGCCTAGCAAAGGAATCCTTTTTTTATTCCTTTATTCTTTTTTTTTTTTTTCCCAAGCTGACAAGCCTGTGAAAGCTGGAAAGGAAACAGAAACAAAATAGAAAGAGAGGCATTCCTATCTGCAGTCTGCTTCAGATGTAATGATTATGATTATAATCAACAATGGCTTTTCACAGTACGGCAATTTTGACCACAATTGGGTTCTACATGAACTTGCTCTTATACACATAAACACTGTTAATGTGTCACAGCAAAGCTATGTGATGCTTCAAACTTTCCATTCCAGATGTGTTTGCAACACAGTTCCAACACTAAAAAAGTTAGGTATACGATGATCCTAAAGATCTGTTGACTTCAGTAGAGCTATCCTTCCTGTCTAAACGAGCGCATGTTTTTTATTCTCAATTATTCATTTCATGCATGTTCAGCATAATTAGGGACAATTAACTTAAAGCTCTCAGGAAATATATCAGTTCAGAAACCAAAGAAGCCTTCCATTTCTTTTGTTCACATTGCTACTATTTTTAAATGATCTCTGAGCTTTCTAACTAAATGAAAATTTCAGAAAAGTCAGAACTCACTACCAAATAAATACTTTGCAGTCCAAACTCAGCACAAAAGGTATATTTTATCAGGAATAAGATAACAGACAAGTTAAAAAATATATATTCCCTAGTGACAGATGATATGATATGATATGATATGATATGATATGACCTTTGAGATCTGCCTTGTTTTCAGAATACTCTAAAACTGACTACCATTGTGGTCAAAGCTTGACAGTTGACTTGAATTTTTGGAGGGTTTTCTTCAATTATGAGTGTTTTCCTGTGAAGCGAGGGACCCAGAAATAGTCTCTGTGCGGGGAATCATCTAAATCCTCCATCACTGCCTGTAGGGTAGCCATGTAAATCAAATCAGTGAAGAGTTTCATGGTAAAAGTACAGATGAACATTTATGGTTTCCTTTTTTTCCTATTAATCTTTAGACTAGATCAGTGCGCACCTACTCCCGTATGTTCACCAAAATGTATTGAGGAACAGATTTGGTGACTGTGCCCTATGCTGGTTCTATGGAATTATTACACTTACCTAAAATATATTTCCTGGACAGATATATTTTAAAACATATTGAGCAAACAATTGAGCTGACACATTTGAGTAGTAATTTCCAGCAGGAGAAAGGAGCAGAGCAGAGGTGAACATTGAGATATGACACCCCCTTGAATAGGATTTGCCTTTACATCACTCCTCTTTTTGCAAATATCAAATCACATCTGTACTGGTAACTGATGTATGTGACTGGCTTGGAAGCATAAAAACTGCAAAATGTAAAAATAATCTTGATCATTGTCCTAGTGCTTTCACTGACACAGAAATCTGTGTGTTTAGAAACTGCACACTTGAACATACGTGACAGCTTGTAAACTTCATAGATTCGTGTCCCACAGTCATTCAGTTTTCTGTGGCCTGGTATTTATATGTTTAAATATCAAGAAAAAATATTTCAAGAAGAAATTTGAGGGATAAATGTCTAAAATAATTGAATTTTTGTCCTGAAGTACATCAGACTGAACAATTTTCAACTTGAATGTCAGTAAATTCTTTGCTGAAGTGTTCAATGCCTGATCAGTAGTTGCCTCTGTAGTTAGCTTACTGACAACAGCAGATTAACATCTGACTGACTTGGCCCGACTTTGTGCTGAATTGGTTATACTTATTTCCTGCTTCTTCCATCTTTTTGAGATGCTAGAACAGATCTACTGCCTGACAAATACAAGTTCATATCACTGTCCAGACTGTGGGAATAGGACAACTTCAAAAGCTACAGTACTCTATCTTCATGGTCAGTAAAGTGAATTGCAGAGAGAACTCTCACAGTTTCATATTACAACCATTAAAGCTGCAATGGATGGTCTTTCTCTTTTCTGAATATCATAAAGCTTTTGAATACCATAGGAGTTGCATCTCCCTTGTCTGTCTTGCACTCTGGTTTAAGATTCTGTTTGTTGAAAGGTTGATCACTGACCACAGAAAATACCATTCTCCTCTGCTGAAAAGTACGTAGATGGTTTTACTGCACAACATCCCCGTTGCCCATCAGATATGTATTAATACACTTGTAGGCAGTCACTGCATGACATACAAAGTTTGACATTATACAGAGCTATCTGGAAGAGTTTTTTAGCCAGAAAAAATGTTATAATGGATTTCCATAGCAACTTTCTTGCACAAAGGTTATTCCATGAGTGAAAGTACTGTCTTTAAAGAATAAGGAGGTTTACATTATATTTAGACTAGGACAAAGATAAATGCACCATAGAGGCAACATGGCCTCTTGGAAATTGTTTCCATGCAGGCAAGAAGAGAATGTCATGCAGTGTTGTGCAACTGGACATAGGCTGTGTTTTGTGCTGTGCAGAAAATTGATTGTAGTCTTCTGAGTACATTTACAATAACATTTACTGGCAAAAACATTAATCTGATTGTACTGACTATTGTGCAACACCTACCTCTGCAACATCTGTGAACAACACATATCATTAAATTACTGCGCTGTAAGAAATACAGTTAAAAGCAAATTTAAATGGTTATTTCTTAGCAGCTCAGGGGGAGCACTGGCAATCATATTGCTTCTTCACAGGAGCTAGATGGCTTGAATCATTCAGAGAGGCTTTGCAGAGTGGAAGATAGGTTACTGAATTTAAATGGTCCAGTACAATCATTAGAATTCCTGAAAATGTCCACAAGTCATTGCACACAGGTATTTTCAGATTACCCCTTGAATACAGGAAGATTGGCAATGAAAAAAAAGAGATGGATATGAAAAGACTGCTAGGCAGCCTTTCTCTGTTACAATAATGGACCCAATTCTGAAGTTGCTAACTACTTTTTACTGCTATTTAGCAGTTACAGCTTCAAGAGAAACAAACAGCACATACTAAGAAAAGCAAACCATTGTTGCATTCATGACCTTATACCAAACATCCTTCATACTGAGCTCGACTGACTGGCATGCAGATTTGTTTCATAAACAAAAAGTAGTGTTTTCTCTCTAAACAATTCATTGTGAGCAATTTGTCATTGCAAACAGCTTCTGGCAGTTGACCAATTCCTTTCAGATAATCCTTCTTTAAACCAACTGGCCATTAAAATCTTGCCTCCCAACAATGGCACCAATTCATTCCTAATGAATAATTTGTCTGCATTACTGTATTTGCTGGATGAGATGGAATGAAATTTGTATGTCATAAGCAAAATTGTTAACACTAAGTTATCATTTAATTGCCTTTCTCCTCATCTAAATAATCCTTGGTCGTTTTTAATTCTCTCTTTTTCATGGGTAGCAACTGAACTCACAGCATTTATAAGGCCAGAGGAATGTGTTTGACCAGAGCTATTGATTAGGTCCTACATATACGTACTTCAGATTTTAGGTTATTATTTTCCTTTTACTGTGTGGAAAAAAAACACAGTAAAAGAAGTTCACAGTAGCAGAGAATGATTATGATTTAAATTTATTACCAAAATAGGAAAAGAACATGCAAGCATCACAATAAATGTAAAATAATGAATGTTTGAAAACAGCTAAATAGGCATTAAGAGTCTACTAAGTTCATATTTGTGGAACATGGAACTACTAATTATAGCTTGGAACAGAAGGATATGAATATTCACATTTACACTACATTCTTAAAAATCCTCAAATATGGCTTATTTTTCTTTCTTTTATCCTTTTTTTCCTCTCAATCAGCAGATTTTTATTTTTCCTGTTAATGACTGCAGGTGTGTTGAGTCAAATCAATTTATATTAACTGTATGTGTCAACTATCCCTGAAAAAAGACTGTTAAAAAGAAGGTGGTGGATTGAAAAGTAGAACAACTGAAATTCAACTCATATTGTCATGGTGATCAATTTTTGTTCAGCTTCTTGTGTTCTCTGTGATCTGAAAGAAGCCACTTCTGCAAGGTGCGACTCTGTTTTCTTATCTGGAAAATGAAGACACTAATCTTTCTGATCTCCCAGGCGATGTCCGAAGACAAAGGTAATTTGGAGATGAGAGCAACAGAAAGGTCTATAAATAAGATAAAATAAAATTTGTGAAGGAGGCATTGATTTTAGCCAGGACTGATAATATTTGTTGTCAATACTGACATATTAGTTCCATTTTCCATTATTTCTAGATGTTTTAGTTAAGCTAAAAAAGTATAGCCTCTCCAACAGAGTTTAGGAGGTCTTTTTTATTGGACTATAACCAAGTTCCAGTGGCTATGTAACTCCAGGGTAAGATACAAAGTGTTATATTATATAGATATACACAAGAGGTGTCTTTTTCTGTTTCAGGCTTCTAGACTACAGAATCAAGAACACAAACATCAGAACTACCAGATGATATGAACCAGAGATCTCCCCTTGTAGAGCAACACTCATCTCTCATTGGTTGTCCATTCCCTTGCCTGTGCTCTACAACTCCAGCTTTGTTTACTTACTTTTAAAGAAAAAGAAATTGCTTCTATGCATGAAAGGTATAGTGCCTAAAATAACTAGGGCTGCTGTAATTTTAAGACTTCTCTTACATTGGAAGTTAAGAAGTTAACAAGATTTTGGAAGGTAAATGTCTGGAGATAAGGTCAAGCCCAACATTAACATACCATTTCTTTGTTCTTCTGGTCTCATTTGTTAAAAATTACTGTGGCATGGACTAAAGTACCTGAAAAGAATTGCATTCTCACTACCAAATACTACAGCAGTAACAGCCAAAAAAAGAAAAAAAAAAAAAAAGAAAAAAATACATTAGACACTATAGAAATGGAAAATGTTGGTCTAACAATTTCTCTCTCATATTACAAGCCTGATCCTTGATACATTAATGAACCTGTACCACAGGTACTATATTTTCATGCCCGTAATATTTTCTAACAATTCCACAAGGTATGTGTAATAGAATAGAGTCAACCAAAAAAGATCCAGAGAAAAACACTGTCTTAAAGTACAAGATAGCCTTAACACACTTTCAACCCGTGCAAATTCTCAGACCAAATGGCAACCACAAAGCTGCTGCAAAGGGCAACAGAGTGCACCAGGAAGTCAGTTGCCATCATTTAAAACAAGCTAACTACAGTATCATCGCTAGGTACTGAGGAAAACAGAGTTACAACTTCTGGAATCAAATGGCACTAATGTATCTCCATGCGTAAGTAGTCTCAAAATCTTTTTCACTCAAGTCAGCAAAATTTGTGTGACAAAACCAGCTGAGAACATTTGATCACAAAGGAATTGCACGAGATTCTCACCAGAATGAATATGTGCCAAGAAACATAGTCTTGATGCATTTGTTCTACTTTTCAATTATCTTATCTATTACTGAAATTAAAGACCTTTTATTTAAATAGGCATAATGTCTATGGATATGGATGCATAAATGCATATATATTATGTGTACATACATATATATATACACACAAGCACATGCATACACATGTACATATACATAACTTATACGCTTAACTATACATGTGGCTTCTTTCTGTTAACCAGATACCAATCCTGCGTGCAACAAGACTCCCAGAAAGACTCTACAAGAATAATTCTCTAAGAAAAAATATCCAGTGTGCATACCCAGGAATAATTTGTTCCCTTTTTTCCTGAGAGTAGGAGCTCTATGATTCAGTATATGATGTGGAGTCTTCCTCTTATTTGCCTATGGTGCTACTGTTATTTCAAGGATAAAAAGTATGCACTTTTATTCATATTTATGCAATGTCATTGAAGGTGACAGTTTGCTTGAATGTTAAGGAGAATTGAAAACCTTTTGTGAGCACATTCCCTTTAAATATAGAATGCACTTAAAACTTTTATATCCAAACACAGACAACTGACAATTCAGAAGCAATTAATAATAAGAGCTGATTATCATATGGTTTACATCATGTTTCTGTGTGTTTTAAATCTCCTGACTTCCTTCAGTAAGATCAGACTTTGGGGCTAATCTCTCCCACGTGAGTAATGCTGTAAAATTGCCTTCACTACAGAGCAAAAGAGAAATTGTTTAAGTAAAGGTAGAGACTGTATAAATCACAAACCACTCTCTCAGAGAAAGGCCATTAGGTAGGTCTGTGTACAAATTTGACACTTTGTTTCCTTGCCTTTGACAGCCGTTTAGAAAGGCTTAAATATACAATATCTAACTAAAGCTTTCAAAAATTCATCATGGAATATTTGTTAACCTTGTTCTCTGTGATAGCTGTAGAACAAAGATAATACACTTCAAATGGAGATAAATTACTGTCTTTCAAAAGATTATCACCAGTCTTAATCGAGTTTGCTCCTACAGCTGAGCGGTCAATGACCTTGTTACTTGCACAACAAACATACCTGCTGCTTTACGCTTACAGGGAGCAGGTTTACTCCAACCAGGCTGTGAGAACAGCTCCACAGGTTTGTTGTGGTTCTAACTTCTACAGATAACTTAGGAAATTCAGCTGGCTGAAGGACAATTTTTCATTTACTTAAACACCATAATTCATGAGACTTAGATTTCAAATGGAGCTTGTGTATATGCATCAACTATTCTACAGACGCTGAATGCTCAGCGGATGTAAATCAGCGTGGCACTGAAGATTTCCAGGGTGTCATACCACACCCACACCCACTTCAGCTGAGAGGCTGCCCAGGCATCTGGCTGCCCTTTCCTTCAGCAAGAAAGGAGCTCTGAACAGATAGTGAGTGATCTTGACATGCAGCTATGTGCCTTTTCAATGGCCTTTTCTTGGTTTTATTTCAGCTAAGAGTATTCCTACACGTCCTTATTTGATGTAAACATTTCAACACCCATTTTTCATATTATAACATGTTGGCTTGACAGGAACTGCACTGCAGGGAGTTGGCAGTTGAGCCAGTTATGCCCTGGCTCTTTCTTTGCAGAGATGTTGGGGTGGAGATTAGATTTTCATTATCTCCTAATGGCGTTAAATCCTGCACTGTATGAGTTTGGGACTGTCCATACCAGCCCATGTTCAGCAGAATTGAATTAAACATTACAGATTTAATATGCAGTTTTTGCAGAGAGAGCACATTTCTCTTTTTTTCCCCCCTATTAACAACATGACCTTTATTGGAATAAGCACCTCTTGATGTTACACAATGGCACAGCATGCTAAAAGATGAAGCTGGGGTGAAGGAACAGCTCTTCTTCTCTGAAGCAGCCTGTGCACTAGTGGGAAGAGCTGTCTGAGCACAGTTCTGTCAGTCCTGATATGAAAGTTAAGCCAAGGCCACTGTAAGATAAAGCATTTGGCATTACAGCTAGTACATACGTTGGAGCTATGAGACTTTCTCCGCTTTCTTCTCCCGTCTTTTTAGTTTAATAGCTATTGGGTTTACTGAGTACTTTTTTCATACTTTTTTGGAGAAAAAAAGGCCCATTGTGAATGCTGCTGAGTGCTTCCATGTCTCAGGGACATCAGAGGTCAACCAGCACCACACAGAATCAGGCCATTAGCAAAGATATCCTCAAAAATTGAAGAAAAAAAACCAAGAAACAAACTCCCCACCTTTCTGAACATTACTCAAGATTGCAACCAAGAAAATAATAATATTTTGCTCTCACTCTAGAATTTGGAAAAGGACAATAACAATAATAGTAATAATAAAAATTAACTGTTGTCACATGGCCTTATGACAAACCTTCAAAAAAAAATGCGAAATTCTGTTTTTGCTGTTTGACATTCCTCTGCCCTCTTTCATAGCTAATTGGTCTCCCCCATCTCACAATTTCTTCTGCTTTTATGATATTAAACTGTCCCTGCAAATTTTCTGTATACACTTCTATAGCATGCTTTCAATAAAAGAAATAAAAAAATCCTTTGAGGGCTTTCAGTCGTTTACTTACCCTGCTGCTGCACGAGTTGATTATCCCAGGAAATGGTTAATGGTGCTAAGTGTTTTTATACACTACCGCAAACCCCAGGATTTGACTGTTGCTTTTGTAAGTGAGTTCATGTGATTTTATTTTTTTAGGGGAGAGGAAAGAGTCTGTTTTAATCATATGGCTATGAACTGAGCTTCATTTTCTAAGAAAACAGCACATGAGACTTCCTTCTTAAAAACAACAGTTAAACCTTAGATCCACAGGGTGGGTTTTTTGTGGGTTTGACACAAAATTATTTTGCATAACCTCAAAATTATGCTTACAAGGCACAAATATGACAAAGCTAAGCAGATTCCAGTATTTATCTTTTTTCAGCTGGGCCTTTGGGTCAGCTAGGTTCTGCTTTATGAAGAGATAGTTTTGCATAATCTCTGCATCCTCCTTCCCTTGCTTGATCTGTAAAACAGACCAGGGGCCTTGGCAGGACTGCTGTACTTACAGAGCTGTCTTGGAGTGATTTATTATGATAGTCTATTCTGTGATCCTCTGCTTACACCCAAAAATGGTTCCTGTACCTTTAAATCCAGAGACTGGAGAGGGAGGTGGCTCAGTGGGGGGGAGTCTTCTGGCTTTTTGCTGGGCGGGCAGGTTTGAAGCCTCACTGACCAGGCTTCCCGTGGCTCTGTGCAAAGTGGTTTTCTCTGCTTGGCTGACTTGGGTTTTGGCCCACGCAAAAAACTTTTACCTTCCCTCCCTCAGAGAAGCTGGAGCAGCATCTTTTGGCTGCTTTGAGCTGAACTGAATGAGCTGCTGCTCCAAGATCGGCGGGAGCAGGACCTGGCAGGAGTGGAGCCGCTCTGTTCCAGCCCCAAGCCCCGGGGAGCCAAGCCGGGGAGAGAGAGCACACCAAAGGCTCCAGCCCAGCTGTTTCATCTGCTGTGACTACCGTGGAGAAGGTTGACACCAGGTAGCCGCTGGGTTTCTCCCCTCCCACTGCTGGAACTGCCCCATGGAAGTTCTACTCCCTTCAGCATGAGAGCTGGCACCATCTCGGACCACATGTTGGGAAAGGGGTATTTCCTCCAGCACTGGCCCCATTCTCCGGACAGTTTTTGGGTCTTTGTTCCTCTTGGGGGGGGGGGGAAAGTGGGTTCTGACAGTTTAGTGCTTAACAGTTATTTATTTTTTACCGTGCCTTGTGGGTGGGCATTCTGTTTGTTAATAAACCTGATTTTTTTCTCTTTCATCTATTAGTATTCATTCCCTATTGGTGGAAAGGGATTTTTGGAACCCTTTTGGAGAGAAGGACTCAGTCCAGAGAGTCCTCTCTTGACTTCACCTCAAACCTCAGACAAGATGTCCCTGTTACTTGACTTATTTTGGTCTGTAAATACAAGCAAACCCCATTAAGTTCTCTGGGTCTGAGGATTAGACTGGAGTGCATGGCATACATGCAGGCACAACTCACGCCATCAAGGTACACAGAGCCATAGCATCAGTCACAGGCCTCTTGTTCAGCTGCCTTCCCAAGCTCACAGCCCCATTCCCTGGGGTAAAAATCACTCACCTGCAACAGTCTGGCTCAGGAGCTACAGTGGAGTCAAGCAGTCCATCCACAACTAGCCTCCCCTTTGCTTACCCTTTCAGGCCAGTACTCAGATGTACTACTTGAGGACTACAAAGCTGTCTTAACACAGGGCTTCTGAGGGCATCTTCATTGTAGATTTTGGCTAGCAGATTTAGCCTGATGAGGCACGTTAACATTCATGTATGTCTGTACACACAGCAACTTGCAGACACTAGCTAGGCTTACAAACACAAATTCTGCAGGTATCTGCAAGTGTATATACAATTTAGGTATGTATCCAAGTCAGCTATTCTGACTGTTCTTTTAAATTGACACACAAATGTTTTAAAAAATTAGGACAATTAATTTTACAGAGTAAAAAAGCTGCGTGTTTTCAATTTTCAACTGAAATCTTGAGTTTGAAGAGAGACCTCACATTAACAAGGAGCTGACAGAGAAGAAAGTTTTGTTTTCTTTGCAGAGATGACTCTGAAAACTTCAGCAGCATACCTCCGGGCACTATGACAGCGCACTATTGAATACTAGTAGATAGACTAGCAGAGGAAGCCAAAAGAAATTGTGAAATCTTGTATAGTGCTGAGGTTTTTATTATATTGCACATCTATTGCTTGTGACACTTGAGTTTCTGCAGGTTTCCAACCAGTACATTCTCTTAATCAGTAACTATAATAATGTTATTGCTCTGCATTCCCATATAAGAAATTAAAATGGAGAGCAGAATTGTCTTTGATCTCCCTTACTCTTTTCCTGTAACTCATTCTCCCATTGTTCTGTATGAAAGGCTTGCTACCTTGTTATAGCAAAGTGTTTTGGGGCAGGTCATACATGCATGGAGGGTGGGACTCAGTGCTTTGCTGTAACCTGTAATCCCAAGGGAGTGGGTGATGGCCCATGTTTCAAGTTCCTGCCGCTTTCTGGACAAGAAGTTGCATCATAAAATACAGGCTGAGCCCTTTGATTGTTTTAAAGAGTCAGAAATATATTGCACATGTAAGCACATATGTTCTCTAAAAAAAGACCGAGCGTGTGAATTTGACATTTGCAGGTGGGGAGTTATGTAATTGTCAGGAGACAACTGCATGCAGAAAGACTGATCCACTCTCAGCTATGGCAACTCACAACAGGTTAGACAAGCTACCACATGCAAGGTTTTTCTGCATGATTGCACATTTGACCTTTCAAATTCTAGCCTGAAATGTCAGTGATAAATATTTTTGTTTGCTATACAACTCTAGCGGCGTAATTGTTTTTACTACTATTCTTTGTTTTTATTATTACTATGTGGTTAATCCCAGGATTCTAGAGGAACTCTTGCTTGCTGTATTACATGCTAATTTTGCTTATCATGTACATTTTTCCTTTTGCATGGCCCAAAAATAAGGCACAGTGAATCTGTAGCAAGTAGCCACAGTTAAGAAAGACTCCACAGAGTTGTTTGTTCACAGGATAGCGAGGACAAAAGTGGTTTGCAGGGCTTTTTCTTTGACGAGAAAACATTCTTTTACAGAAGCACACTTGAAATCTGAGTTGTAATCTGTCTCATGGAGAATGCTTGTTTGCTTGCTTGTTTGTTTGCTTGTTGGTTTTGCTTCCTTCTTTGCTGCTCCCTCCATCCGTTCATCTCTTTCCTTACTTTGTGTCTTCCACTACCCGTGCGGGAAAAATCACCCATTCTTGTTGGGAGACTGGGAGAAAAACCCTTTTCTTTCACTGATCCTTTCATACCAGGACAACTGGACAATGCTAGCTTTTGTGTAGCATTCAAGTGGTTAAACTAATAGTGATCTGGAACTTGGGGGAAGTTATGTAGAATTCTTATAGATTGTCCCTAGAACTTGGATAATATTTATTACAGTTGTCTGTAGTCACAAGCTATTTTAGGCCTTTCCCAGTCCTTCCAAAAGTCTGCAGAGTGAAATATAATTCTTTCACTAACTTTTTGGCAAAATTTGACTATTGTTCACAGGCTTCTTCTTGAAGATTTCACCCAAAGAGTACCAAAAAAAAAATTACAATATCATGATCTTCAAGTACAGATCCTCACCTGCTATTATATCTAGCTAGACACAATGTGACATGAAAACACACCTTCAACAGTTCCTGAATCCTTGCAAATGGAAATGGTAAATCATTTACCTAACTAGCCAATAAAATGACAGAAATCTCAAATTGTATCTATAACTTCTGTATGATTTTCAGCATGAACAATTCATAGCAAATGCATAAATTGCATTTGGGATAGCCTGATTGGTCATACTATAAAAAACCTCCATATGCTTAACAGAGTGATTCAGCCAATAACAGTTTTTCCTGGGAAATGATTAACATGAGGGCTTCCTTTCTTCCACCAGTGTCAGCAGTGTTCACCCTTACCTGCATTTGCTCATATGCAACTATTTAAAATGTTGCAGAAGAGAGCAGAGTTCTTCTAATAACAAAGAGAACTTGTCTCCTACTTCCGTGCTACTGCAGTATCATATTGTAGTTGTTTTAACACACTTCCTAAATGAAATATACATTTTCATAACTATCACTACTACTCTAAGATCAACAGGTCAAGCATTTTATCAACAAAGTGACAATGGAATGGAATATCAGTAGAATCTAATGCCCCAAGGCTGGCAGAGTTTAAGGGCAGTATTCTTTATATATCATGCTGTATTTCTACTAAAAGTGCCTAAGCCAGAATGTTGGACTTTGGTGGGTAAGTCAGCCTGTTTAAGTACCTGCTTTGTGAGGCAGAACCTATTTTTCCTTGTTAATTTGGTAAGGGACATAGAGAAAATAGCTTTCTGAAACTAAGTGCTTTAATTCAGGTGTTCTTCCAAATTTTATCATGACACACCTCTTTCCCAGATTACTGAGGGCCAGATTTTCCTAACAGCCCTAGCCATGGCAGACAGCTTTAAATTACCTGAGGTCTTAGAGAAGGGTCCTTGAATGGGCTGCATGGTGTGCCTTTGGAGGGCTTGGTGGGAGTTAGGCACATTCCAAAAGGATGTGGCACAGACAGCACAGGGACCACTGACGTTACCATCTTACCCAGCCAATTAGCACTGCAGCCTTGTTCAGAATATGTTCTGGATATTTCAGTTCTCCAGACTGAAATATCCTCCTGTGGAAGGCTATCTGAAATCTTTCCTTTGAGGATCATTTCACTTTCTTTTAAATAGAAAGTATAAAACTTGCATAGAAAGTAATCTCATCAGGTGTCTTTCCAGCCAGAGCGAAATTAAACCATCACCTCCCTCTTCCTTTTCACCACCCAAATCACAAAATGATAGGGTATTTATGGTCTGAGGCACTCATAAACCTTTTTGCTGCAGCTATTTTATTTAAAAGAAAATAATATAAGATTAGCAGGACCACAAAGTGGGAACAGATTCTCTAGATTTTTTTCTGATTCTTGCTTGAGGTGCTGTGCATAAAGGCATGGAAAGGGCCAAAGATAGACATGATGCATCTTATTAAACTGACAATTTTGTTATATTAGTTCACAAAGGCAGAGTTTGAAGACTATGGGACTAGGTATGTGCATGAAATACTAATGATAAAAAGGAGAAACATAAACAGGCAAAGCTAATTGCAAACTGATGAGAGTACCAGGGAGCATCAGAAGACATTTATTCAGAAAGAAAGGAGGACAAAGGAAAAGTGGAAAACTGAAAAGAATATAGAAAAGCAAAGCTATAAAGGCCAAAAGCTGTAAACAAGAAGAAAAGAGCTAAAGAGAACAGAAGAGCAATTAAAACATTTATGAAAAATTATAAGGCTATTAGTGATTCCACTGTTAAAAGCAGGATTGGCTTTGTCTGATAAAATGAGGCTTTCATCCATTTATTAAGCGAAAGGGCAAACATGGATCATAATGAATATTACACCACCTACTCTGTGGATAATTATTCAGTTTTTTCAAAAGTTATAAGAAAATAGTCGAAGGAAATTGAAGAAATGTCTTTTCACTCGGTGATAGTTAAAACTCACCTGAAGAAATTATCCTGAAGTTTCTTTTCTTGTCTTTCTGTCCCTTATATATTCAAAGAGGAGGAAAATTACCACTGCGGGTCCTTAGACTGAATAGCATCCATCATAGATAAGTTTGTCCATGATGTCATTGAATCCAGTAGGTGAGGAAATCATGCCACAAGCTTGAATTTCTAAACGAGCAGATCAAGCTTCATTGCACATTGTTCAGTGTATTTTCAATTCTACTTTTCCTCATGAGCAAAGCACAAAAAAAAATTGAAGATGGCAGATACTCTCAGCTATTAGTTACTGTTTCAGTTGCTTCTCTTTCAAGATGTTTCAATAATAGTCTTGTAAACAGCAATGTGGAACAAAAATTCAATTCTGGATATTTTATTGGAAAAAAAATGGAGCAAATCAAAACAATAAATTCTACTGCAATACTTTTAATCTCAAGAAGTGCTTTAAAGAACCACTGAGACTTTCTCCAAAGGATGTCTCCAGCAGAGATTTGTTTTCAAAAAAAAAAATCCCTCAACTTGTATTAACTGGTTTAATTATTGTCAATTATTTATATTAAAATAAGTAAGCTAATATATTTATTGAAAATACGTATCTAATAAACCTTATATATCAAAATATGGTCTAGATAAAATAGTAGTAAAATAAAATATATTAGTATTTATGTCAATTTTATCTTTGTGTTATTCATTCATGGGCTTAGGGATAAGATGAATGTCCATTGAATCTGAGAAAACCTCCCCCTTACATTCTGGAAAGCTCAGGAATCAATGCCCAGCAGGATACTCTTGCCTGACATCCAAGTCACACTTTTGAGGAGCCATGCTGAGAGGCACCTCTGGCCTTTGCACATAGAAAGTGAATTATATTATTCCTGGATTTTATAAAGTCTTCAGAGGGATTTCACTTGGGACTAAAGAATGCTGGCTGAGAGAAACCAGGACAAAGAAGAAGCTGCAGAAGTTTCAGCAACCATATAAGGAGTCACTGAAAAGACTTTAGTATCCTTGCTCACCCCCTCTGAAGCATTTGCATGTCTATATTTATTGAAAAAAAAAAGTGTCTGTTCTCATGCATATATGGTGTTCATCTGGAGACCCCACTCTTTCATAGCTTTTTCATTTTCCCCAAGACTTTGCTGCTTTTATTTCTAATAAATTAACATCCTTTGTCTTGATGGATATTTGAGTTAACTGCATTTCATGGTGTAAGAACTGGGCTGTCACTTATTCCTGGGGACTTCCCAGTATCCATAATAGCTCCTGCAGAATTCATAACAATCTTTCATGCTATAATTTGGGGAAAACAACATATGGAAATCTATTTTTGAAAGGTCATAACTGTCTATTAATCTGGACACCACCACCAGAAAAAATTAATCACAACTTTCCTTGATACACCACTTATGTACTAATTTATTCTGTACATTAATTTATGTACTAATTACTAAAGTATGCTGGGACACAATATGCAGTTTTTCCCTATATACATTTTCTTCTTGGTTTACGTGGCACTTTTCCTCAGCAGTTCTCCAGGTTCTTCATCCCAAAAGTAATCACTGCTTCTTTTACAGCAATGAATCCGAAGTCAATTTTTTCATCAAAATATTGAAGATGTCCTCTACACAATAATGCCTAACTTTCTTTTTTACTGTTATTATTTATTATTATTATTGTTATTATTGTTATTGTTATTATTATGTCATTTCCTGCTTGTGTGAAGGTACAAACAAGCAGCCAAGGACAGATGGAGGGAAGAACTTCTCAGCTTGTTTCACTATCAGACATGCAATGTAATTACAAGCTGTCATACATGCAGGTTACCCTGTCTTTTAACTTCAGTGAGGAAAACATGAGATGACATAAAGCCGTGACTTGAAGCACTGAAATAAATGTTGTGACAGCAGAAGCTGGACCATTTTCTATTTTAGTCTGTATGGTAAAGGTGGCACTTTGTCTGCTGACAATGTGCAGGTGAGATGGCAGAGAAAGATCAGTGTGAGCATATGCTGTTTGTTATAGTGCTTCCAGATGTGTATTCTTAGAAGCTGCTTTTTCTTTCCTGTGATCAGAGGTCAGGAATCCCTACGAACAACAGCAGTGAGAACCAGCGCTGGCAAACAGCTCTGTTAAAGCAAGTCTTGATGGCAATTTATGGAGATTGAGATGCTGTTGGAAAGACATTACTGGAGATTCAGGGATTGCCCACACGGAGATTTTAGCCACGTTTTGGAGTCATCCTCTAGGAGAATTTCACATCCTAGCTGTTCTATAGGCTGTCATAGTCAGATATCAATCAGGCTCAACAGATTGCTCAGTTTCAAGAGCAGTTTCTGATGAAAAAAGTCTTGACTTCACAGAAATTTAGCCTACTAGTTTCTTTCACGTCCCATTCATTGCTCTTTGGGGCATGCCACAAAGTCCTTCTTATCTTTTGCCAGTATTTAGCAAGTCTGCAAGTTTGTAAGAGAATGAGCTGAAGATTACAGGAGACTTTGCTGACTTTTTATGAGGTACTACTGCCAGACCTCCTTCAGGAGTCTGTAAGAATCTGTTAACAGGAAAATTCATAATAGGCAATATAATGAATAAGGGTTTTTACTGGGAAATGCTACATTTTCTGATGGAGTATTAAATTTTAGAGGATTCCAAGAAGTCTGGAGAGTTACCAGGAAATAAAATAAAATAGAATTAAATAAATAATTCTGATCAGTAGGAGACAAAGGTACAAAATGAGGTCAAGTCTAGATTGCAATGTTTAACATTGTTTAAAGAGCCCCATCACTAACTCTTCCCTTGACAGTCTTATTCCTATAGCAAATATTTTTTTGAAATATTTCTTTCCATGTGGCATTGCCATATGTTTCATATTGCTTAGATTTCCATAAACAGAGCACATACACATATTTTACAGACTATTGATCTTTTTCCTGTTCTGAACAATGTCGATGACAGGTTTTTCCCTGACTTTTCTCAGAAAGTTTTTGGGTGTTTTTTTTTGGTTTGTTGCTTGTTTTTTGGTTTGGTTTTTTTAAAGACTGAAATATATCATGTGCTGTTGGGGAGGTTGGTACTTTTCTAAGTTATTCCTTATAGTGAGTAGATAGAGTCTAATAGACTTTCTTGTTTGGAAGAAGTACTTCTGTCAGTCAGCCACCTCAAATGCTTGTTTCAGTAAACAAGCTCTACGATGCTGACTACAGTCGCTAAGTCAGGTCAGCTAGGACACCTCACCTTTCTGTGGCTAGTCCACATCCAGGCCTTGGTCATCATCTCTTCAAGCACTGAGACCACCAGTTTGAATGCTTCCACTTTTGTCATGAGGCATATAAAGCAGGATGCACTTTTCTGAAAACTATATCTTTTAAGGTATGCAGTTAAGCAACATGAATCACAGTCATGAATGCATCTCCGAGCAGTTCTAATGCTGTTGTCAGATACATTGGCCAATTAACAGTTGGATTTTGTTTTCTACAATGTCAGCTTCCCTTAAGTAGAGAAGAGTTGAGGGAAGAGATCACAGAAGTATGTCAGAAGGTTAAAGCCATAGTATGAGGTCCACATATGCCACCTCTGCCACCTCTGCTGCTGGAGAGGTTGCTGCCCTCTTAGCTGCCGGCTGATCTTCTCCAGACTGGTGTCACCTTGCAGCCGGAGCCAGCACAAGTGCTTGTGTGCTTGTGCTGTGAGCTGGGACCAGGGAACTGATACAGCTGAAAGACAGCCCAGCACAAAATGTCTCCATGCGTTTCAGATGGATCAGTTCCCTCAGCTGCTTTTAGTCTCTGTTTCACAAATGCTGCTTCTGGCAGGCTGCTGGTCAGCACAGTGGAGGGAATGGGCAACACAAGCTGTGCATGGGAATGGCTGTGATTTTGGCTGATCTGCCAGTTTACAGGTGCTTAATCCTGCAGCCATTTAGTGTCAATAAATGATGAGGTTTCATGACACAAGGGCTCCATGGATCCTTTTGTCTTATAAATCAGACATGACTGAAAAATTCTGTATACTACTGGTACAGAACTTATAAATAAACTAGGGATGGAAACACACAGGCAATATAGACTTAGCAATAATTTACCAGAGTTGCATTTTTCTCTTTTCTGTCTCTGTTCATAACATTAAGTCGTTCAGTTAAGCCCCCTCTTTATTAATCTCTTCTTAGTTCTACAGCATGGCCTTTTCTTATCACCTGTTTTAATGACAGAAACAGTACAGAATAAACATCATATATGGATGCAGGATGTCCTTTGTCAAGATTATCCCAGGTAATGCAGAGGTGAACAACCAATCTAACTGTTTGACAGAGCAAATTTTCATCATATAGATTTCTACTAATTCAAAAAAGTCATCATGGTAGGGAAACATCTTCAAAGAGGGAAGACTGATGCATTTTGTCAAATTTTGAAAGGATTGTGTGCAATTAGTAGAATAGTAATGAGAAAGTTAACATTTGTATTCCTATATCTTTCTCCACACAGACTATGTAGCTGATTATAATTGGAAGATTATTACCAGTGGAACATTTTTACAAATGCCTTATTTCCCATAACCTGTCCAGGAAAGATCAGTAAAGTTCATTTGTACTTCAGAAAAAGGGAAATGAACAGAATTTGCCATTATAATACCATCCTAAACCGTTCTTTTAAGGTCATGTCTTTCACAGTGATACACCGGGATGATACACACCACAGAAATCTCACTTCATATTCATTCCTCTAGCAAATGGTAGCCACTGCAAAATAAACAAACCAACCAACCAAACCAAACAAACAGAAAACAACACCACCCACAGTTGCAAAAGCTTATCTGAACTATTTGAAGACATTTGTCTCCAGCAGATACCACTAAAATGAAAGAAAAAATTGTCCAATTAATACAACTGACCTTCACCACTGTTCCCAATGGGTCAAATGTTGACATGGCCAGGGAGATGTCAGAGCTGGTACGGCTACAGCAGTACCGTCCACTCAGATGTGAACAGCTTCCACCATCTAAACAAACCCCTATTTGATGTTGATTCAGCTGCTCCTGAATCCTCAGTTTGTTTTGCCTTGGTGAGGTCTAAGTTTTAGGACCTCGCCTAGAGCAATGCTCTGTTTACATGTGATTTTTAAGTGTTGGCTACGAATTGTATTGTACTTGAAGAGGCCTGCATTCAAAAGATGTTAAGCAAAGTTTTATGTCTCTTTTCATCTCGCCATGCAATGGTAACGCTGCAAAGAAAAAAATCCTGTTGCTTGTCATGGTTGATAAAATAAATATGTTTTTCAATCCGTTAGTGATATAGTGCTTTCAACGGAGGAGTGAATAATACCAGGTGTTCTGTGGGATAGAGACATTTTACTCACATTTCATTTCATAGGAAACCATGGAATAAAGCCATGTTTGCATTCTATAGCCGAAAACAAAGAAGTGTATACTCTTGAAGTGGCTGCCTTCAGTGTGAAATGTGGAAAGAGAGAGGCTTTGTTTACTGTGAGGAATGTCACTACCAAGTTTCTTAATCCTTTGTCAACACCGAGCTAATTCAGCTTTCATAAAGACAGGGTAGGGCAATGAGTAAATGGATCAGTTACATTCTTCTACTATCGCACTACATTAACATTAGGGTTTACAGGTTGCTGTGCTGAAAGGGCTGTGTAAAATTTATGCTTCATGGGGATTTTTTTGGCTAAATCTTTGGCAGAATTATTCCTTTAAGAATATAAGGAAGCAACAGAAGATGTCTGTAAAACAAACAGGATGCATTTTGCAATGATCTCAGCTATGTAGTAATAGCAATTAAAAGCTACAATACCTCAATGGTCACTACAATTAGTGCCATTATAGTAATCAGGGCCAGCAGCTGTAGGGTCAAATAAAGACAGCTTTGTAAATGACAATATGGTAAATGAAAATTACTGACATTTTCATCTAAATTATATTCCCTAAATTATCATCTTAATACTAAATAAATAAAGCTATGATAATTGAAAGAAAAATTACAGATGGAAATTAGCACAACTACTTGCTCCAGAGTTGGCTAGTGTTAAAATTTAAATGTAATTAATAGCCTTTACTCACTGTATCTGGTTATACATGGTGTTTCTCATTTACATTCCTTTGCAAGATGCTGACAGCACTAAATGTCTGAGAAGAAAGATCTCATCCACCGGAGCAAAATGGTTCTTCATGTTATAAGTGCTTTTAATGGACATGGTTGCTGCACTGTTCTAATAATAATGACCAGAAAAAGGAATGTGGGAGAGAGAGGCTCTATGCTGTTTTCTTTTCAGTTTTGTGTTCCAAGCCTTTCCCGGAGTCAACGTGAAATGTAATTGCTCTTTTGACCTCTATCTTCTCTCTCCCCAGGTCTGGGGAAGAGCTACACTGGTTGATTATTGCAGGAATGAAAGGCACTCTGACCTTGCCGACCGAACGCCTTGCTGCTTTCAATGTTGCCCATTATGCTGAAGCCAGGCAACTCCTGGAGAGGGGCTGAAATCTACAGGAGCACTGCTCGCCGGGCAGGCTGCCAGCAAGGGCTCCGGCACACACGGGAAGCCAGCTGGGGGAGGGAGAGGGGGGAGACTATATCAAAACATTGTTAGCACAGGGTATAAAGAGCTCCCAGATGCTGATCAGAGATTGCTTCTTCAGTAAGAAGACTTTACATCATCCACCTGAAATGAAAAGGAGCAGAGACGTAAGAGAGAAAGAAGAGCACAGTGATAATGTTTTCACAGTGAAATGTGGCAGTCATTAAATTTTTTACAAAATACATTTAAAAAACCAACCAACCAAATGAAAAAAACCCCAGCCCAAACCCACAATTTTCACAATAGAGAGATTTTTGCTGTATAAGGATCCATTGAAAATACTCCTCCAAGGAAAACGGGTCAAATATTCAGTTGCTATAACTGTGCTAAATTGGAAAACATTCACCATAAAATCTTCCATAGAATATTTCTGGAGCTGTAAAAGGCTGGAAAACATACCAACTGGCAAACATTCTCTCTCTTTTCATGTGTGTGTGTTTTTGTGTTTATATATATTTCAGAAAACCAAAACCTCAGAATTCACAGAAGTAATAAGATATTATTTGAAATTATTTCCTATTACTCTGACTGTAACTTTCATTGCTCAAAGCCAGCCAGAATGACTGGCTGAATGAGGTTTGTAGTTTGACCTGAAGATAATATGGAGACTCAGGCAGAGCTCTTGAAGGGCACTGATAGTTTGAAGACAGCCCATTTTAAACGAAGCTGTCCAAAAAGATGTTCAAACAATATGGGCATTTCATTTAGAAGCAGAGTTTAGCCCAGCAGGGTCACTAGTATTTCAATGTCATCATGACTTGAAGACTGCCTAGTAACTCATACAAACTTGCTCTTTTTTTGGTGGTTTTTGCTTTTTTTTCTCTCAGTTGTTTATCCCTATCACAGAAAATCTTGACTAAAATACAGGCAAGAAACACTCATGCCGTTTCCCCATGCTGAAGCAAAGACTAGGTGATGGCTAGACCACTCTCATGGAAGCTGAAGCTGCTTGCCTCAGTGGGAGAGCTGCTGCAGTAGGATGACAAACACAGCACGTACCATAGATCCAGCGGTCATACCGCACGTTCCCCAGCCCTGCCAGATCCCCGGGTGTACTGCCAGGCTCTGGACAGGGGTGATGGCTGCTCCTTGCAGCAGCAGGAACAGAAGATGCTGGCAAGTAGCTGCTCTGCATTGCCTCTTGCCGTTCTGCTTCTCTAGTCTAGAAAGCAAAGCATGTGCTATGTCTTCACAAGTACTTTCTACCTTGAGAAAGAAGCAGGCCACTGCTGCTCAGAAAGAGAAGCCTTGCACCATATTGAGGCTGTGCTGCTGACCAAGAAGCCTGGAGGAAGAAAGCGAAATAAATTGGTTGTAAGTCATGACCAGAACTGGGAATATATTCCCCTTGTTGCTTGGCGCAGCATGTTTGGACCAGCAATGGAGAATCTAACAAAAATCTTTGCACATGGTAAAAATAGTTAATGACCTTTATTATTAGAAGGAACACTGCCTATCAAGATGGCACTGAGGTGGTTTGAGTTTGTCTAAGTTTATCACCATTTCATTCTATGCAGTTATGTCTCTGATGGAGCTCTATATGATCAAATTTCTGATTCCTTATAGGAATTTGTGATTATGAGCAATGTTCTCATTTAACTTCTCTGTGATAAATAAAACTGACTGCACACCCCAAATCTTTCACAATGAGGCTTGTTTTCTAGTCTTTAAATTTCTCTTCTAATTATTTTCTGCATTTTCTCTGGAATATCAACATCTTACTTGAACACAGTGCTCCTATACAAACCATCCCACTAAAAATATCTTGAACCTAATCTGAGAATCACCCAGCCTTGTTATTCAGTTGACTATTCACCTTAAGCCTTCACTCATTTTCAGAGCTTCTGAAGTCCTCTACCTTGAAATACTGGCTTCTATTATTTGTTCCAAGCTGAATTGCTATATGGTATGTCTGGTTCCTTTGTCCTTTTTTTTGTTGGAAAAAGGAAAGCCATAGTGCGTCAAAATGAAATAAGCTGCACCTTAAAATAGTATGTGTAAAGAATCTGAGTGAGCAAATACAGGGGATCCTTTCATGCAGTTACCATAGCTTCAATAATTTTTCCATGGAATAAATACAGATTATAGACAGGAATTTTTATATTAACACTTCACCTTATAGTAAAAGGGCATTCATATTGAATACTATTTTTGCTATTATTTTAATTAATGCCCTGTACATTTCAAGAAGCAGTTGCCAGGATTAGTGTGGGAAATGGGAGCATATTGTACAGGCAGAATTGACACAGTATAAAGAATGAAGCCAGGTGAGCAAGAGTCTAACACCCAAATGAGAGTAAATATATTTTCTCCAACATACTTGAAGGAGCTAAGTGACTTTTTTCCTCATTCTTTACACGGTTCAAATCCCTGGCAAACAGCTTGCTGTAGTTCAAGTTATTTTGTTTGGAGAAATCTAAAAAGGTTAAGCCAACTAACACCATGAAACAAATGGATCAGAGATATTTGAGCTCTAGAAAGTCAAAATAATAAATAAATTGTAAGTTCATACTGTGCCAGTTCTTAGTTTTCATTGCTTTAATTTGAAGGATAAAGTAAAATAAAACTGTGTTAGATAAAAACATAACAAAATAAAAAGGTATGAGTAACATGATATGACACATATAAAAGAGTAAATAATTGTTTTCACTCAGTCAGTTCACATGGAACCTCAGCAAATCAGCTTCTTTTTCCTGAAAGCCGTTCGAAGAACACAAGCTGCCATTTGTACCCTGTGTTTTTTGCACCTTCCATGCTTGCTACCTAAATGCTTTGTATCGTAGATACAAAACAGGAATTTTGACTGTGAACTTGACAACATATTCAGTGGTTTTTGCAGTCTCGATGGGTGCACTTCTCCACAATACAAGTACAGCTTGTGCTGGTTGGACTGTAAACCAGCAGGGGAAATTAACCCCACACAAATACCTCGAGAGAGATTTAGGTTAGAGTTACAATTTTAATAGAAAGGTTAAAAAAAATGCAGTACTACAGAAACACCTGCTTAAACCAACAGAGTCACGGTACAGCCTGGCAGTGGTTGGAGTCCTGTTGAAGGTCTGGAACTGTGGGAAGTTCACCTCCTCTGCTGGGTACCCCGTGGTCCAGAAGTCTGGGTGTCCAGTGGTGAAGGTCTGGTCATCTGGGTGTCCAGTGGTGGGTGTCCAGTGGTGAATGTCTGGTTGTCTGGGTGTCCAGTGGTCTGGGTGTCCAGTGGTGGTCTCTCTCAGTCCCCGAGCCTTGTTTCATATTGTGTTTCTTAGCTGGTACCTCCCCCAGGGCTGGCGATTTCCACAATGGAAGGGGATGTTTCTGAAATTCTATTCATCAGGGCTTATCCAGTTCGGTAATGGGCCATTAGCAGAGATAATCCACTCAGGAGGGGTGGTGCTTGCTGCTGCTCGGGTAAGTTATCACAGTTGAGATAAGAAACACTACCCCACCTCACATGATCTGCCTCTCCTCAGCCATCGCCTCAGGGACCAGGTGTGTAACCAGCAACTGTGAATGACCCAGCTTATCAAGGAATTATGTGGATGGTGATAGAATACATACTTTTGGCTAACCCAGGAAACCGCTTCATAATGGCTTATGAACATAAAGAGCTGCATGCACTTTCAAAACCAAATATTCCCGAATGTTGAGTGTGCTTGGTACACATTGGCTTGAGGCACAGATCCTTGTTTTGCTGCAAATCAGGCCTAGTAGCTATTCAAAGAGCCTAGAAATGCATGCATGCTACGTAACATATTCTCCTGCCCACCTGGACCTTCACCCTATGAAAAAGTAATAATAACTGTCATTTTTTTAAAGTATGGTGGTATGTTCACCATGAAGTCACTGGTGGATCAAAAAAAATGTTTAGAAATTACCTAGCATAGCTCTAAAAACAACTTTAGGAGGACTTTGTCTTGGTCCAAAAATGAAAACTGAATAATAGTAAAAATTAAAAGATACAAGGAATTTTCCGGTGTGTGTGTGCGCGCGCGCGCGTGTGTTTGTGTGTGTGTGTGTGTGCATTTTGGTGTATAGTCTACTTGGAGTTATCTTTAAACTTTATTTGGCGTGTTTCCTCTTCATTTTGATTGCTATTTTTCTCACACAGATGACACTTTCTACTCTAAAAGCTTGAGAGAAGGGGTGTTAGTGAACCTCATAAAGATGACTAGAATTGAACCCCTGAAAAATACATTAAAATGTGTCCTGGGTTAGTTATATATTCTATTACCACCCACAAAAGCTGGATAAATTTCATAATTACACACCTGGGACTCCTTATCTCAACTGAGATAAGCACTCAAACCAAAGCTACCCGCCCTGGTTATCTGATCTCAGGTAATGGCCCATTAGCACCACCCAGCCTGACTACTTAGCCTGAACCCTTCCAGAACATTTCGAAGGACGCTAGGACTCCTCCAAGCTCATTACCGAAACAGCTAATAGAACACCGGGAAGATCCTCTTCCATTGTGAGAGTCCCCGCCCCTGAGGGAGGTGCCAGCCAAGAAACACAGCCTAAAACAAGGGTTTTGGATGGGAGAAGATACCCTCGACTCGATGGGACTCAGGTCTCGGGACTCCACTCTTGACGGGACTCTCGACTCAACTCGACTGGACTCCACTCCTCGGAATTGGATTCAGCTAGCTACTCCACTCCACTGCTCGGAATAGGACTCAGCTACTCCACTCCACTAGCAGGACTGGATTACCAGGGTTTGCTGCAGGACCAGTGCCTAACTGGACTGCTCAGCTACCACCCAAGTCAACAGGGTATCAGGTTGTACCATGACTCTGTCGGTTTGTTTAAGCCCGTGTTTCTGTATTACTGCATTTATTTTAATCTTTTTTATTAAAATTGTAATTTTGACCTAACATCTCTCGAGGTATTCGGTGTGGGCTTAATTTCCCCTGCTGGTTTACAACCAAAGCAGCACAAATGTTGGTTCTTTTTCTATCTGTCAAACCCTGCAAGGTTCTGGAGTTTTACTGTTGTCATTGAACTGACCTGGGACAGATGATAAACCTCTGGAAAAATCATGCACTCCTGAGGCCCGAGTGTGTCTATGGATTCAGCAGTTGGGCTTGATGCATACATGCAGTCTAACGCTTGCTCTTTGCTTTATTTTAAAGGTTGAAATGTGGCATTTCAAAAACATAATGTCAGGTAAGTAATAAGTGTGAATGTTAAGGGTTTACTGAATATCAGATTTCATCCAAGGAGATGAGAAAGACATAATTTCTGCAATATTTGCTAGATTATGGCTTTTATTTTTGTAGGAAGGGTGGCTGGCAGCTCCTTGTCAGCAGACGGGTAGGAGTACAAGAAGCTTCCTTGTGTTCAGTATCAGCAACTCCTGTTTAATTTGCATTTGAGGGAGTTTTTTCCATAGCGTATTCATTTGCCAGTGAGTTAATATGTCCCTGCATAATCAGATAAGAATGGAATAGAATTACTAATGATAAGAGGAGGTGGAATACGGGCATACTAGTAGAGCTGCCTTTCCTTCACCCACTTAATCTGAGTAGATCATAATTTCAACTATCTCCAGTTTGGGTTGGTTTTATTTCTTTTCCCAGGGTAGGAAGGTTTGTTGTTTGTTGGTTTGATTTTTTTTTTTCTCCTCAAAGCTGAGTTTAGAAAATTAAATGCTGTGGATTGGCTATAGCAGCTACTACTTCATTCTGTGAAGCTGGAGAATACAGGACTCATGGTTGCAGCTAGAAAAATACATTATTTACCTCCTAAACCAAATCGAAGAGCAAACTAATTAAAGCAGAGTAAAAAAATATTCTCTGTGAAGCATGAAGGGAAAAAGAAAATAAAAAAAACCCAGAAAAATGTTGGTCCCAGTGCAACATAATTTTAATGTGTGCAAGTCAATAGCCGTACTTGTATTAGAGTAAATGCAAATGTCATAAGCTTTAGGGTTGTAATGTGCCATTCATGGGGCAGCCTGCACAGTGAAGGAAGGAGGACTTCCAAACAGCTTTGTCAGCTACTATTGTGCCCCTGGGGCTCAGAAGCTATGCTGTGAGCAGCAGTGCGTGAGCTGCCCTGCCAGACTCGTCGGTGTTCAAGAGGTGGTGCCTTGACCTCACCCAGGAGGTCACTGCTGCTCTGCAGGGGTTTGTGTTGCAGCCAAGGACAATCCTCCAGGCTGCTTAGCAATGCACTTGTGGGCCCTTCTGTAACCTTTGGAAAGGGGCACGGTGACCAGCAAAGGCTGCAACACGAAGCTGCAGCACGTTAAAATACCCCACAGAACCCCATGAATTTACCACTAGTAAATTCTAGTGTCTCTTGGACAAAGCAGCAGTACAAACACCCTGGAGTTTTACATTGCATTATTACTTCTAAGCTTCTGTAACTCGACATAGATTATCCCTTTTAGCTGAAATACTTTGTAGTGTAGATGAAGCTACTTTTGAATCAGATAGGTGTTAATGGCCAAGACACAGGAGGCACAATTTTAAACTCTGGTATGATGTAATTTCATTTGGATTAACCCAATATCTAATTTGGTTTTGTTTGTGCAAATTCTGAGTGAACTTAGTAAGCTATAACATTTAAACACAATAGCTAATGCAGAAAGTGGGTACTTCATTTATTTATTAATTCTGCTTTACAAATGTCATTGTGATTTTGTCATAAAACTGTGAGTATATATTCCACAATATATTTAAAGTGCTATGAATATCCATAGCAGCATATAAGAAGTTTGAAAGGAACGGGGTGGGGGGAAGGGAGGGGAGCAAGAGAAAATGAAAAAAAAGAAAACAAACCAAACTAAAAGAAGGGAAGGGAAGGGAACAGTGTCTAAACATATGTTATGTGGCAAACTTTGAACCGTTTCTTCAGCCTAAAGCATGGATTTTGCTTGGGCCCCTTAAAAATCTCCTTACACAGTTCCTATCTGAATATCATCTGCTCAGCAGGACAGATATGCCAACTATAAACTATTCTGCCTAAGCGACATAAACTGCATGACCTTGCATTGGCCTTTGCAAATGATTTGGACCAATGATGTGTTTAATTGGGAATTTAATGAGCGAAATAGATGTTCCTGTGATTTTCCAATCCACAGTTATGTTCTTCTGCTTTTACTTCCAGATAACTCTAGTGACTTTGAGGAAGGCAGAGTTAGAACACAGTGGAAAAAACAAAAAAAAGGCAGAGCAACAGGCCAATGAGAATTTTGCTGCTGAAAACAAGCAGAATTTACACTACCATGGAGCAAGCAGATCAAGATGTAAAACAAGGCAATATTGTCTGCTGAAATAGCCTCCCCAAAGAGAGCACCAGATTATTGAGAGATGCTTCAGCCACTGTCACTAAAACTAAACTTTGTGACTGCTAATCCTGTTGAACATTGAAGGATGCTTGATCCTGTCATTGAAATCACAAGCATCTCCCTCAAGCAATACATCCCAAGAATCACCTTAAAGACAATACTATAGTCCGTTCTGAAGAAATCCTATGCTTGACGCTACCAAGTTTAGCCTTTATAGTCACATTTCTTCTAAACTCTCTTTAGTAGCATAAGAGAAGAAGCATTAGCATTTTGAGAAAAATATATAGCTATCTCAGCTGCATAGGTTTTTTACACTTTGTCCATCACTGTAGTGCTCGAACATATAGCACTGACTTGAGAACTGTAGCACTATCTATCTACATACAGAATTGTGGGTTTACTCATTCATATAGAAATATGCTTCAGAAATTACAGTCAGAACTCAGATTATATAAAAAAATTCTAGCTTTGATTACATTCAAAGTCACCTTGTCATTAGCAAACCACACAGAAGATGCAATATGCAAGAGAGGTGAAGGTCTGAGATCCAACATAGAAGAACACAGAGCAAGAGGGCTCCTGTGGAAACAGGAGCACACAAGCACAGCTCAGACATTGTTTAGTGCAGAAGTGCCAAGATAAGGAGGACATCTAGCACCTAAGGTAGATACTCATACAGGATGAACAATCCCAGCAGGATGCTTATTCTAAATTCTAAAACGGAGAGATTCAAGCTATGGACAGTGTGCTGTCCATATCAGCATATCATGTGTGTCCCATCACAGGGACATCACGAGAAAGGACAACCTGCTGCATACAGTTTTTACTTTTCCACTGGCTTCTATTAGTGCCACTGAACTTCATTAAAAAAAAAAAAGGCATGTTCTGCTGTGCCCACACGAGTATGACAATGATTAATTGCTAATTCTTCATTCCCTCCTGGAGTTTATTTATGGTAGGCAACTGATAAAGTGACAAGAACTACATGCCTCTGATTTTTAAATATCATTTTGTTCCCTTTGTACTGAAGATTCTTTTCAAGTACAATACATCATTCAGTGAATCACCAAACTTATAAGAGCCTCAGGTCCACACAAAATTTGCCAAAAATAGATGGAACTAGCTTTCGTAGTTCAACCTTCCTCCAGTCCCCTAAGGGACTGGTGTTGCCCTTCAGGTACCCAGACACTGTCTGGGAATTTCCGTGATCTTTAGAATATAAAATTCCAGCTCCACGGTATTTGTATGAAAGCCAGTTCTGCATTTTTCCCTAAGCCATAGAAAATGTCAAAAGCTGTAAGGCATAATGACAGAGTTAGAGTCCCTGCTGCATTATTTATACACATTAAGATATGTCACAGCAATTGTGCTACATAAAGAAGCCCACGAAGCTTGTATTTTTAAAGGTTTTCAAGTGGATATTTACATGATAATGCTTGTGAAGATGCAGTAGGTGTGTTCTGCTAGGAAAACCTCTTGGAGTCACTCGTTTCTGCAACTGGCAAGAGGTTGTTACAAAGTGTTGTAGGAATGTCTAGAAAGTTGTTGTCATGTAACAAAAAAAAAAAAATCTGCATTTTAGGAAGGGTTTATTCATTCACACAATTAGACGTCAAGGTTGTAAGCGGCTCTGCCATGCTGTATGCTTCCACTGGTCCCAAAGCTGCTGCTTACACTTATTGAATTGGCCCTTTCCAGTTTTTAGTGCTGGTCAGATCTGACCTAAAACAAAGCATAAAAATTAATTTTGTTTACATAGACCAACCACTAAGCTATGGTCCCAAGTTCATGCAAGTACAGACCTGTGTTTAGGATCCATATTATCAAGTCTCTTCTCTAAACTCTGTCAACAATGTAAAGGCAATGAGACACACAGTCTTACAGAAAGTTATGCTAAAGCCTCTGAACCACAGGGATTTCTATCCAGCAACGAAGATGAACTCCCATTCCTACCTATTTGTAAGCCAACACAAGGTTTTTAAAAAAGTGAACTTGCTTGGAGAAAAGCCACAGACTAACAAACTGGATCCTCTGTGGAAACAGGATAATCTCAAATAATTGAAAGGCATGGGCTATGGTTTCTGTGACTGCACAGTAAGGTGGAAGGATCAGACTTGCAGTACATGGGCAACCCTCTATTGCTTTTTGAAGGTATCTGATCGTTGCTGAACAGGCAGCTTCAGAGACACCTGCCGGGCTGTGGAGCAGCTTTGTAGAGGTTGTACAATAGGTCCAACATTCCTGGGGTTGAGCTTTGTGCACTGTCTGTTGGAGCCCCTGTGAATGGAGACCTGCAACCCACGCTCTCAGGTAATTGTGCATAGGAGCAGTAAGAGTGAGAAGCACTCAGAAATAGATTCATTACACTTGTTGATTGTTTTGGTCAATTCTTACTGAGTTGTGAAAAACAGAAAAAGTGATCACCTTTATGCTCTTGAAATGTATGTGGTGATGACAGACATACATAAATTAAAGAATTAACAAAGTTAATTTTCCTTTAGTGCACCATGGTGATCTATAAAAAAGTCCAATGGGCAACAGAGACTTCTTCTCACTGTGAAGAAGAGGGAGATGGTGTTAGCAATCAGGTATTCAAATATTTGTTGTTTTTTTGTCCAGGTTTTTGTCAAACAACTCCAAATCAAAATTACATTGTTTGATTGCAATGTCTTGTGTATTATTCTGTATTATTGGTCCTATTGTATTCCTTTAGCAGGGCACAATACACATCAGTTACTATTGCAGATCTGGAGATGTAAATATTTGTTACATCTTTCCTGAAAGGCTTGAAAATAAAATCATTTTCATTTAGCTCATTAACATTATGCAAATGACAACATAACTAGTCTTGATTTGCTGCCACTAGCTTGGAAATATTTAAATATTATTATTACTTAGCTCAAGCTTTCAGTTTTCTCTCTGAAATTTATGCTTTTAGGCTCAATTTATGCTTGTCAACAAATAATGATCATAGATGTGAGCTGGTTCATAATCCAGAGGTACTAGGTTACAATGTGTTGCCATGGAAACTGTATTTTATTGCATTTTCTCTGCTTGATTTAAGACATTTGACAATCATAGCAACTGTTTGCCTGTCTTTCTATATAATAAAATATTCAAAAACACAAACAACCAATAGGAGACATTCACACAGTTCTTAGACCTCACTATAAAAATAAAAAAAGAAATTACAACCTTATATTTAATAGGGACCTTTTATGAATAGTTTATCTCACAGAATGTCATAGAGTGTTGGAAAATTCAATCAGAGGTTAGTCATCGAATGGACCTGTCTTGCCTGTGGTTCATTTTGTTTATTGCATCATATATCTTTTATGATCGCTGGGACTTTAGCCTGAAACAGCATTTTCTCTAACAAGAGCCATGTTTCCCCTAAAGTTGTTTATTGCATCTGAAACATTACTCTTTGAAACCACAGTACATTTTCAATTGAGCAAAGGTCTGTAACAGAATACAGCATGTCTGTGTTTATTCAGGATCGTGAGTAAAAAATATCCCAGTTCATGTAACATTAATCACTTTGCCAGTGTTCAGCTGAGGTCATTGCCACATTCCTAGCAGTATTAAGCCGAGTCAAGATTAATCACGTACATTAAACCTTGCAAGGAAAGCACGTGCAGCGGATCTGAAATTAGACATTTGGTGAAGGACTAAGAGAGCACTGTAACAAAATATGTTAGCAGTGCTGTAGCAAGCTTTCAGAACTATTTGAGATTTTTACCCCCTATGTTCTTGTCAGCTCATCTATATTTAAGACTTTGTTTCTGTCTCTTTCATTTAGTCCATTTTTAAGAAGTTCTAAATAAAACCACTAAAATCCTTTCCAGATTGCAGGAATGATTTCCCCCCTTATTTACTCATTCATATATTTAAAAAATGCATTAATGTATTCTTATGTGAATCAAATTTGTCTTCTGAGCTTTTTAAAAAACAGGTAGTAAAATGCTGAGATATTTTCAGACAGAAAAGTTAAGAATCAAATAGTATTATATACCAATTATCCTTTCATACTTTCTGTTCTTTTTGTATGTGCACATACATTAGTGCCATAAAGCTTCACATTTCATGCTGATGTTGCCGCAAGTGTAAAAGATGCACTTTACACTATGCCTTTATGTTCTACATAGTAGACAGAATTGCTTTGTCCATTCTTGTAAACTTCCACTAAACATTTGCTTGTTTTTATATGTCACACAATCAAAACTAGATAATTGAAGGATAAATAATTTCCACTGAAAACCTCAAGGAGAAAACCCCACTGTGACACGAAGTTTACAGTCAGTTATTTCTGTCTTGAGAATATATTGACATGTGAAAAAGACTAAACTAATGTTTAAAAAAATTAGGAAACGAGGCAAATCAGCAACATAAACGGGAACTAAACTGCTGAACTATAAAATTAAAGGAAGCAGATTAACAATATTTTGCCATTCTGCAATGGCTTAGTGATGGCCTTCAATACCAAATGCTTTTTTTTTTTTAGTGATAACAGAAATTTTTCTCTTAAGTCAACATCCAAAATCTGGGCTTGCCATAACTGTAAGTACGTAAGGTTGTGTCCTTATACCATTGAACAAGGTCACAGAAGTATATAAAACATGATTCACACCACCAACTCATCCAAATACAAAATGCTCCCAGCTGGGGATGGATGGACTGCACATTAAAGGCAATCCTTCTCTGCCTGGGAAGTTCTCTACTGTCTACCTGACTTCTATGATGTGCAGGAGGGATATCCCCATCTCAGGATTCCCCATTACAGATTTGGAATGAATAGTAAATCTACACCACTCCTAAGAGTAGGGATGCCTCTTAGAGATATTTATGCATGCTCAACTTTACAGCTGAAGAGATAAAATGAATGTGTCAACAATGTCACTAAACAGTTCTGGGTTTGTTACATTCATCACACGAAAGAGAAGACTGTCGAAATCCTCCGTGAAAAAAATGTGAATCTGTGGCTTTACGTGTGCCAGTGAATGCATCCCAGACTGATGCATTGAACACCAAGGGAGATACAGCACAAACTATTCCTCATGGGTGAGTCTGACCAACAGATAAATAGCCTGCCTCAAAGACAGGGAAAAAGGCAGTGGGTATAACAAGGCAAGAAATCAGGTCACTCTGTATTGAGCCCATGTATCTGAAAGAAGTCACACAAGTCATACCAAGATTTACGCTGGATTTCTAAGATTTCTCACAAATTTGGAATATTATTATGTCAATATCTGAATATTCTCTGTGACTTTTCCAAATCGTCTGTCTTCCAAACCATTTACTACTCTCAGCTCATTTCATCATCTATTGCATACATTGACGGCACAGCCAAACCTCCTTAGTCTGCTATGAAAGCAGGTTTATTTCTTCCCTTCATTTGCTTAGGATTTCCCAAGTGTCTCCATGAGTCCCATCTTGAGTTCTTTGATATATTTTTTTCACTGAGAAATTTACAGCAAAGTATAGTGTCATGAATCTATAGCACAGTCATTCTTCTGCACTAAATCCCTCACAATGCTGGTGCTCTAAGGACAGAAGCAGATCATTTCCTTTTATTGACGCTGTGCCAGAGGAAGGGGTTTCTATCCCTAGGTACCAAAAGTTTTCAGCTGTTCCTCTAAATGAGGTGCTTTCATGAGTATGTCTTAGCCTGCTCTTGGAAAAATGAATGGGGTTGGGTTATATTTAAAATGTGGTTGGTTGTTTTTTTTTTCTTTTGCCATTCAAGTCACAGGTCTGGTGACTGTAGATCTCTGTCCTTATGGTACAGTTACATTAAATAGTATAATATTATAATATGGTATAATTATTTACTGCAATTAAAAGAGGTGGTCTTATGCTGTTCAGGCCTCAATTTCTTCTCCCTCACTCCCACCTGAACTGCATGCTACCACTGACCCCCTTTAGAGGTGACACATCTGGTCCTCTGACTGCAGACTGCACTCATTCAGTTCACTGAGCCAGCAGCAAACTAACCCCACAAAACAGTCAACAGTTTTTGTTGGCTTAACAAACGCCACTGACTCACTTAGGGGTCAAATGAGTGCCAGATCTGTGCAATGGAGAGGATGAGACCACACAACTTGAAGGGCTGGAGAAAAAGTGGGAAAAGGGGGCCTTAGAGAAAGGGACTTCCTCTTTTGGCAGCAGCAAGCTTTTAGAGCAGCTGAAGTGTCTGTCTGAACTGCACCCTCGCCGTGCACAAAGGATGCCCAGACGAGAAAGAGTGCAGTAGTGTGCTGTAAAGTCACACCCCTGCATTACTTTGCAGTAACTTCACTTGAGCCATAACTCTTTTGTTCTGTGTTTGTTCTTCAAATTCCCTCCCTGCAGGCAGGTAAGGGAAGTAGCTTCAACTAATCTGCTTAGCATACCTATTGTCTGTCTAACGTACAGTCACTATGTTCAACAAGCTTCCATTGTAACCAGTCTGGGAGAGTGAAGACAATCCATTTGAGTTGGATACTCATTTGCCAGGGCATACAGCAAACCTGTAAGCTCACCACACCAACCAGAAATCCTAAATCTTACCCATTCACCCCATTGCTGCATTATGTCAGAGTTCAAATTACTAGACATTGATTAGGTGGGAGAAAGGTTTGCCAGAAAACTTTTCTGGCTGAATGCACATACATTGCACAGCAGAACATGTCGGGCCCCTTATCTAATTAATTCTGTAATTAACAGACATTGCCCTGTTTTGGAAAGATCAGCCTTTTTGTGAGCACAAGTAATGCCAGTGACTGTGACAGAAAATGTGGGTTTGAATTAAATTTTCAGTGACCAGTTTTGACCTTATTCCCTCCTGTAATTAGCAAGAATATTCTCCTAGAATCAATGGCTTAACAACAATAGAGGCAGCTCCAGGATATGACTACTGGGCTGTAAACAACCATTACAGATGAAATAGAGTTATTTTCTAAGTCTATTGCGACTTGTTTATCACTGCACTCCCATGTCTCTTCCCAGAAGTAACTAAATATCATCTCTTCCAGGAAAAGCCCCGTCTAAACCACTTCTGCCTAAATGGGTTCAACTACTTAGGCAGTGGGGAAAATAGTTTTGCTAATTTACCTCATTTTGCTTGAAACGATCTAGAGAGTGCTCAGGTGGAGGGAATATGATGTACTGTCCCCAGGCAGATGACGAGCTGTACCTCTTCACTGGCACAGCTATTTGCAGAGTACATGTTTATCTCTACTGCTGCAGTCTCCCAGGGAGATAACCAGGGATATCTTCAGAGTAAGAAACTTTTAAGGTGCAATTAGATATATATTGGATAAGCCATTAAAACATTATTTCATTATAATGATATCTGCAAGAGGACGTAAATTAGTAATGGCTTATCAAACTTTACAGTTAAAATTATTTAAAAAGACATCTGAACAGCAGGTGATTAAAAAAATATATGTATGCATATACATATAGTCACACAAGCACACACGTATATTTACTACAGGAAGAGATAAAATCAACTTTTTTTTTTCTCTCACGAAAGAAATGGTTCACACATGTTGTCCAGCTTGAAAGTTTCCAAGAGAGCTGATTGCCAGCAATTATTATATATTTTATGGTTCATTCTTTCACTCTGTATTTGGTTTTGTTCATATGGAGTGCTCAGTGCAATGCAAAGGTTTGTATAGATTTGGAATTCCTAGATTTCTCCTGAAAGCTTGCTGCTATTAACAGAGATTGCTTAAGAAAACTTTTCCATAGCTGCTGGCTGCTCCTGAAATGCATGACAAGATTTCACGGAAAAAAACCCCCAACCCTTAAAAAAAAAAAAACAAAACATAAAAAAGAGGACACTAATTTTCCTCATTCTGAGTAGGAGGTATAATGTCTTTATAAAGTAATAATTAAAAAAATACAAAACAATGACTGGTGCCTTATCTGGACCTTGCAGCTGTACTTCCCCCTTTTGCATTAGCAGTGTGTGTTCCAAGGTTATGAAAAACCATGAAAATTGTATCTTAAGAGGAGTTTTATTCTTTTTCCTAGGATTTGATTGAAACAGACAGCTACATTTTGTGTATATATAATTAGGCAGTAAAATAGGCTTTGAAGGCAGATTTCTGTTTAGTATGTGAGTCACACGCACAACAGTCTTTCATTCAGCAACGAAAGACTGATCTTTTTAATGCCTCAACTCACTCAACATGTTTTCTGAATGCTACATCTTGAAGGAAAGAAAAAAAATAGAGAGAAGGGGGAAAAAAAAAGACAACCGAAGCAGCTTTAAAGCCATATTTCTCTCTTTCTTTCTGTTTTTTCCTTGTTTCCCCAAATGAAAAACAATCTGAAAAGCCAATCTAGCTAGTCTGTAGTGATTTAACCTTATGACAAACTGATTTTTATCGTCTTTCTTTCCAGATTGTTGTCCAGGGCAGCACTGAATGCTGCACCAGCTCTAGGCGTATCTAATCCCTCTCATAAAAGGCCATTGTGGTAGTAAAACTGAGACCAATGGCTTTTTCATTCTCCACATCTCAGCTCTCCAAAGTAATGGCAATGGGGTCTCCTCTTCACGTTTTTTCTTTTCAGATGCATAATTTCTCCTTTTAATAAGGCTAAAATAGAGAGAAATAAAAGGAACACAATCACATTTTCCTCAAAGCTCTTTCTATAAACACCTTCTGGATAACTGAATTTAGGAACAATTATCTGCATTCTGAGCTGTCGTGACACTGTTTGTGAATATAGAAAAGTATTCATGGAAGTTTCTGATCATTATGAAGTATGTGAACATATTAAAATGTTGGGCAGATATTACTTAGGGCTTCATATTTTCTGCTTAAGGTCACACTGAGATTCTTCTTCATGCTAAAGCCTAAGGATGCGAAAAGGGTAGTGCTCAACACTCGGACAGTTCTCACACTTATTCCTTGCAAAGTAATCATAGAAGCAATCATCCACTTATTTTGTGCATTTGCAATGCATTCTTGTCAACAATATCTTCCCCAAACCATAATCCATATATTTTTACAAAGAACAACTAAGAAAACTAGACAGCAAATATTGTCCATAAAAAAGAGAAGTGCATTTTCTTTTTTTTTCCCCCCAACAGCCTTGACCTCAGTGCTAAATGTTTTCATTAACAATATGTTAACAGATTACATTTCAGAACTAGTTCACCACTTTGAACAGCAGTACGAGAGAGTTGGCCTGCATCTGATTACAAATTTTTATTTGACCTCAGAGGAATGCTTTTAACCAGCAAAATACAGAGTGCTAGATAAAAAGATTTACAGCCAGAAACAGTTCATACAAACTCATTTCTCCAAACAAAAAGCACTGCATTTTAATACACCTGATTAATATTGGTGTGCTTACAGACATATTTTAATATCACCATTAAAATTAAAACCCAGCAACACTGTTTAAATTATATGAAACTTTGATTTGGGCAAAATATAAACACAAACGTTTTAATGCTGGGGGCATGACACTTGTGCACGCAAATTTTAGAAGTGTAAAATGAAAAAGCAAAATTTTATAATGAAAAATCTATAATTTATTCCTAAATTTCAAATCTGGAGTCAAAGGGAAGGAGAGGTATTTACTCCACAAAATAATATTCCATGGTCCAGAGTATGGAATAATTAATGAGAATCCTTGTCTTTTAAATACAATTTGGAAATCTTCTGGACATTCTTAATAAATATAAGCTAGAATACACTCTGTAGAAGCAGTCATCCTTACAGCATTTCTTTCAGGTTCTTTTACAATGTTGTTAAGGTTCAGATAGTAAAATAATTTAGAAATTTCTCTGCCCGAATTAAGGTGCAAACAAGACAATATACCAGTGACAATAGTATAGATTTTATTTGATAGTAGATAAGAGAGAAAAAAAGGAAGAGAAAGAAATAGAAAAAAGGGGGGGGGGGGGACAGAAAGAGACAATTAAAGAAAATATCACCACTCCATGAATCCCAATTGATGTTCCATTGATCCTCTCCGTCTTCATGGTGGTGAAGGTCCCCCACCAAACGTGGAATTCCATGGGTTAATATACGTTCAGGCTAGGTAGGAAAATCTAGGCAACCCCTCCGGGGGGAGGAGAAGTTTGCCATTGTCTTTTGCAGCAGACTTTGGATCTGTTGCATCCCTTTGCATCACGTGCAGTCCTGTGGTGCAAGGCCTCAGGAATGACTCTGGGGGGCACTTTGGGGGTCTGTGATGGATTAAGACACCTCCTCAGCTGCTTCTCACGTGAATGTCCTGTGGTTGTGGCCCTCCTGGGGCTGGGGGTTCCACAGCCAGTTTGCGTGAGGGAGGATGGGTTCGCTGCCCCTGAGCAGAGGTTGCGACACACCCAAACCTGCTCACCCTCACTCAGATGGGGGCAAAATCTGTGCAAACCTGCTCCCAGCAAATGAGTCTGTGGGCTATGGCCTCCCCCACTTCCAGCCAGGGAAGACTCTCAGCACAGATGCTGGGTTGTTTCTCATTCTTTCCTTCCAGCCTTGTTTTACGTCTCCACAGGCCTGAGATGATTGAATCATGGGTTTCCCTTTATCTAATCTCAGCACCTTAACTCTCAGTCCAAAGTTCCAGTCAGATATCTTCAGGGAGGTTTCTCTGGTTGTAGCTTCTTTATACAGTTTTTGTTATAATGAGCAAAACTTTATATCAATCTTTGAGGCATGAACTATTTCAGTCTCTAACAAGTGTATTTGTGGGAAGATGGGTGAAACAGCACTTCTGGCTCCCACAGACAACCTTAGGCTCTAGAACAATTCCTAAACATCTCCTAAGGACGTAAGACTTCTTTCACTAGAACTACAAAAAGTGCACCAGGTTTTTCTTTTTTCCACACCCCCAACCAGTTCAGAGAACAAGACAAAAAGTTTGCTTCCATCCCGACTTAAAGGGGTTGAAAGCACAGAGCATCTTTACATAAGACAGATAAAACTGAGGCCCCTGTGTGACTCTAGGGATCTGTCATTCTTTACTCTAGTCACAAAGATGAGAGCAGTTTCAGTTACTGGAAGGTCTGGTTTAATAGTAACTATTTGCAATACACGTCTAAATCTAATGCAGATGTTCTTAATCACATTACACTTGATCTCAATATGCTTAACAAACACAGTCCTCAGGGCACCCTGTATGGTAAGTAATCACTGCTACACAAAATTACAAATGAGGAAGCAGAAGCTTTGTGATGAGAAGACCCGCAGGTTTCAAAGTCTATACTGTGTAGAGGCTCACCAGCTAAACAGACCACCTCTGCTTTGTTGTCTGACACAAACAGTGCCATGCTTGTGCACACACCACTGCTTTAAAATAGACATATGTGAGGCGTTCTGCGTAGCTACAACCACAACTTGCTTCCCTAATACGAAGAATGACCAAGCAGATACAATGATGTTACTTTCTTGTACCACAGATGTGGTGTGTAACACCAGCTATGTTTCATGGCCCCTGCTGTGGTACAGCTCCTCAATGTTGTACATAACAAGGTACATAACAAGATTACTGGAGTGTTTACACATACCACATATTAACAGAGTAAGATATCATGGAAATAATTTTGCATGTTGCATAAAATATTCTAGATTCAGGTGTTTTATTGCATTTAGTGGGAAATTCTCACTGCAAGTCTTTGGTGGGTTTTTTTTGGTGACTTGATATTCCTTACTTCTATCTCTGTGCATTCCTCAGAGTTTTTTAGTTTTAGTTTCTTGTTGTTTGGTTTTGTTTGGTTTTTTTGGTTTGGTGGTTTTTTTTTTTAATTTTCTTCTTTATTTACTAGGCTTCTTGTCTTTTTAAATTAAATTTTTGCAATCATCTACTGCAGAAAATATCTAAAAGCTGGATGGGTCTTCTCAAACTTCAAGAATGCAGTCCTGCATGTTTCAAGTAGCTCCATGGAGAACATTAATTTTGAAATGAGTAATGTCTCACCTGATCGTGTTTCATCATCCACTAAAAAATATAGCTGCGTTATTTTTGGCTAAAGGAATGAATGATGTTTTTACATTTACACATTGCTTTAGTTACCATTTCAAGGCAAGATGGCCAAACCACAGAAGTACCCTTGTCACTTAATGATTGTGAGACAGCTGAGAATAGAGTGGCCCAATTCCCCATCTTCTGTACTAATCTTGCCTTTTTGTATTTACACTGTCCTCTTTTACTATCTCCCTCTCATGGTCTCAACTCCATGTCTCCTACTTTCCTACTGTCTTGCTCCCTGTTTCCTCATGCTTCTTTTACAGCAGGTCCCTTCTTGCGCAGTTGAGGGTACAAAGCTTAGTGTTTCTCTCCTGCCCCAATACAGAAAAGGAAACAACAAAAGAGCAACAAGGACAGTCAGGAAAGCAAGACGGCACAGTTGCCTGCTCTGATACACGTAGAGAAGTTCTTAGGGTTACTCTCTTCACTTGCAGCACCAGTAGCTGACACATTTAGTTTGTTAAAATGCTTCTCATCCCGATTTTCAAAATCTCAGGTATTTGTCTTGTCCCAGAGCATATGTTTTCTCCTTCCACACCTCTGCAGTTTTTAAATCTACCAGGTGTCAACTCCCAAATACATTCAGATACTACTCTGGTGAGTTTTCAAGGGTCATTCCTCTTCGAGTTTCTTTCTGTCAAAAATCTAGCAGCACATTTTCCTCATTCTTCCCACAGGGATGATATACCTAACCTTGTCTCTGAAAACTTTCAGAGTCATTCCTCACTTTACCAGACAGTACACACTCTGACTCTTAGTCACCATTATCTTATTTCCAGTATATGCTATCTGATCTTATCTCTGGCCTATTCCTTCTGCTTATCCAACATCATGCTTCTTGCTCTCCTTTCACATTGTAAAAGTCCCTCTTAAACCCACTTCTGCTGCAGACTCTTCACGCCTAACTGGCTACTCCTCTGCAAATTCCATTTCAAGACTCATCTTCCCTCTCACTGGCCTATGACTCCTAGCCTTTTCTCTAATAAAGCAATCCAATCCTGTTTTCTAAGCCTCAGTTTCATTTCCCCATGCTCATTTGTTCTCTCTGCAAATCTGAAGCCACTGGCCTTTTGTACATTTTTCACCTTAGCATGACTATAATGTGGACACTGCCCTACTAAAATATTGAAACTGCATCCATCATTTCTACTACAAATTATAATCGACTGTGAAACATTAAGCTGTGGAGTACTAAGGCTATGACAAGACTGTAACAGATTTTAACATGCATTGCCTGTTTCTCAGAGCACACTCTCCATTATGCAAGAAATAAATGTTTTTAATGTTATCTTAATGTTTACACAAAGCACTACATAAATAAATATGCCGTTTAAATTACTTGAGGAGAAAATGACTATCTATACAATGAGCTGAAGGCCATACTCACATCTAGGTAAAAGGTTTGTAATTCAAATTCTACAGCAGAACCTCAAAAAACTGTTAACTTACAAAATAGAAAAGACTTACTAGGTCATTTAGTCCACTCTAATGCCAAAATGGAGTAATGTCCCATAGTATTTATTTTTAGTGCTTTTTCCAGCTTAATTTTACAAATCCTATGCCATGGGACTTAAGAACTTCCTTCTTATTTATTCCTTCCTTATTTATTTCAGTGATTAGTGCATTTCAGTGTTAGGATTTTTATTTATTCATTTTTAATTGTTGCTTTTCTCTGTTCCCCATCTCTTTATTTTTTTCTTCTTTTCTCCATTCTCTTTCCTTTTTTTTTTTGTTGTCTTTTCTCTTGTTTTCTTCTTTTTTTGTTTTCTTCTTTTCCCCTGTGCTTTCAGAAGGATCGTTTCTATCCTGTTTACCTTTTACACTCTCTCCATACCCCCAAATAAATACACATACACACACACAGGCTCTTTCATAAATCATTCCATCTAGTTGTTAGGTCATTTTTGTTGCTCTTCAATAAAAAACATAGCAGCACTTTGTTTCCATATAGCACCTATATTTGTGTGCTGAAACATCAGAGACATTGACCTCTACATTAGGTATTAAACTGAGACTGCTTCTGAATATGCAGATAAATGTAGAAGACTCTATGGACTGTTCTAAAGAAGAAGGAAACATTGTCAGCATTGCCTCTTTGAAAAAAAACCCAACTGGTATCTAACAGAAGTATCGCCAAGTGTATAATGACTCCTCTGTAGCTTGTATCCTCAGTTCCCACACGCTGGTCTATGGATCACTGGCACCCAGCAAAGCTGTAATAAATTACCCACAACTAATCTGCAGAGCCAGTAGTTTGTGCACATCAATTAAAAGTTTGTCCATAATACTGTGGGATATTCCAAGGGTTCTAAGGGTGCAGTAATCCAAAATTCTCGTATCAACACAATTTCCAAATATTTGCTTTCAAACCTGTTGTGAGAAAACCTTTATGTGCAAAACGTTATAACCAAGAGAAACGCCACTCATCGTTTACATAATTAGTCTGACAAATAAATCCTGATGAGAAATGGATTTTTGTCCTCTTTTTGGTGCAAAGTTGAAGAGAAAGAACGATGGTTTAATCTTTGCGGACACGCTGTCTATAATGCCGAGATTGGAGGCGCACACGCGTGCCCGTGCTCCTGCAACACGGAACGCGGGAACAAAGGGTGCAGTAGAAAGAGGTCGAATGAGGGGAGGTAATTAACGCTTTGCTGCAAGTGACGGCAGGACCGCGTGGCATTACAGCAGTTTACAGCAGTAAATTCAACACCAGGGATCTCAGCAGCTCTCCCAGCTGGGCGCACAGGGCCCGGGGCAGCCCCTCTCCAGCACAGACGGCACCCGGCAGCGGGGCCCCCGCCCCGCTGCGCCCCGCCCCGCGCGCTGCCGGCCAATGGCGAGCCGGGAAAGAGATTTCTGGCGCGCTGATTGGGCGCTGCCGGCTCGCGCCGGGGAGGCCCGGGGGGGACGGGCAGGGGCCGTTCGTCTCGACACACGCGGGCCCAAGCCGCCCCGGGGGAGCGATGAGGGCCTCCCGGCCTCGCCGCTACGGAAAGGGACGTTTGCACGTAATTTTTCTTAGCATATGTAATGCATGTGTCTGGTAAGATTGAAACACAAAACAAAAAAACCAGCAAAACAAAACAAAAAAAACCGGACGGCGAGCCGGGGCGAGTGAGTGGTGATTCCTTGGTATTATTAGCGGTCTGCAGCTGCATCAATTAAACACAGATTTCCTATTTTAGGCAAATATCACTAATTTATTTGCCTTCTGTCTGTCTTGTAAAATGCACAGGAATACAAAGTTGTAATTTAATTTGGCGAGCAGGTAGAAATTAAGGCGGAAAAGCCACTAAATCACAAAGCGGGCACTGGCCACTTTTTGAAATACTGACATTTTGAACCTGACAAGACAATGTGAGTTAAGTGGTCCTTTTGCAGCCACTCAGGGGAATCGGCTGCTGCAGATGCACCCACGGGCCCGCGAGCAGTCTTGCTGTAATTTCTGCCACAGAAATGGATAAATAAAACCCTGCTTCCGTAACCGTGCAGTACGCTGGGCAGGCTCCTTCCACGTAGAGTCATGCACAAAAGCCAGGAGGGAAAAGGGTAAGAGGGGAGGCTCCCCTCCGAATTTTGTGATCTAAGGAGATTTTTAAGGATACTTTACCCATCAGCTGGCCTCTGCAGTTGGAGGAATGGCTCTTCTACTGACCGTTGCTTTCAAAAATTAAAATGATGGTGTAAGGCAGATAAAGCAGAGACGTTTTTGCAATCTCTCCCAGTGACTGCTCCTTGGCTAGTTAACAGACCATCTATTCAGAAGCAATTTTCTTTGGGCTGAAATTATGTGCTGACCGTAGCAGATCACTTCCCATAATACCCCTTCCCCCACCCAACGCTAAATACAAACCGTCTCCTACTCACTGTATAATAATGTGAAAATGACTGTAATTTCGCAGACGGGAAGCAGCCTAAAGTGAAACGTGTCTAAACAGAGGTCGATAGTGAAAAATCAGGGCCATTACCTAAATCTGAAAAATACATACTGTAAAGAAACACGAATAGTGATCCACGACTAAGTAGACGAAAAGAAGTAGACTTGGTGTTGCTGATCTTAAAATTTTGCTAACCACTGAGTGACATCACCCAAGCGCTACCCCGGGGAAACTTTGGTTTTTGGTACCTTGTAACATTATGCATGCCCGAATTGCAAATTCTCCGTGCAAGTGTCCCTTCCCTGGGGGGAGGCTGGCAGTGTCTCCAGCCATCTCCGCAGCCACACCGGCTGGGAAGCGGCCGCTCACTGGTGATTCTCCTTGCGATTATTCCCTGCATTGTCTGACGCCCGAGCGGGAGGGCAGGGATGTGTTCACTGTTCACACCTCAGCATTTCTTGTTTGTGCTACACACATGCCATGACTTTTTTTTTCCCCCTTCCTTTTCCCCCTCCCCCCCTTTGTAATGGCTTAAAGATTTAATGTGATCAAGGGCCTCCTTGACAATGAACTTATCCCTGCTAATAAACCCTTCATTATCAGCCCCTGAAGGGGAAGTGTTTTTACACAGGAGAAATGGAGCGGTCTCAGACCGGGCAGCCTCAAGGCCTCCCCAAGGGAGCCTGTGCTGATGACCCCAATGCCCGCCGCGTGAGGCCGGAGGGGCAATCGGGAGCCGCGGCTCACAGGACCTGTAGGGCAGCCTTTCCTCCCGAGGCCTCTGGTCAAGGCGACCTGGTGGCCAAAGCGCGATTGGGTGCCACACCACGGGCGGCTTTTACTCCCACACGTCTCGCTTCACCTTCAGCACAGCCCCCGCAGCAAGCAGGTTCAGGGGGTTTTGCTCCTCTGGTACCTCTCCACTAATCGCCTCTTTGATGGGAAGCGTGTAACGTGGGGACGCTGACGCGCGTGATTTGCTCAGCTGGATGAAGTCCAAAGAGGTATTTTGTCACCCTGTCATGGGTGTGCAGGACATCGTAAATGCCACGCTTTGACTTCTTGCCGGAAATTTTGACTTGGGCAATGCGTGCGTTTGGCAAGAAAAACATCCCGTATCGATTTTCACAGGGAGATCAGTCCCAGCGAGATCAAGGGGAAAAGGAAGAAAAAAAAAATAAAAAAAAAACAAAAAAAACCGTAGAGCGTTCTTAGGGGTATGAAAAGGGACAGGGTGCCTGCGGGGCCAGGGGCAGTGCCCCCCACCTTCCGACCCCTCTTTGCTCGCGGGCGGCGGCCGCCGCCGTCCCCATCCCACCCCCGCCGTCCGCGAAGGGTTAAACGCAATTTAACGCAGTGGTGTAGCATAATGGCTCCCAACGTAAACAAAAGGAATGATTAAGGGGGATATTTTCGAGCTACACAAAGCCCGATAGGGAAGATTTGTGTTACTAATTCCTGTGAAAGGATGTTCACGTGGTAGTTATAGGGTCGCTGGCATTCACACTTCAGTGCGTGCGGCAGTAAATCAGCAGTCTGGAAACAAAAGGGTTATTTTCTGCTCCCCTTCCTTCCGAAAAAGAGAAAAAAAAAAAGAAAGAAAGGAAGAAAAAAAGAATAAAACCCAACCTGCCTAACTTAAGCCATATTGTAAAAACGAACATGTAATAAAATACATGAGGAGCTGAAAAAAGTGAATGCAAGAAAGAGGGCAGATCCGAGAGCGGAGCAGAACCTCGGTGGCCCCCAAGCAGAGGTGGGGGTGCTGCCCTATCCTGAACCTCCCTTCAGCCCCTTCCTCCAGACACTGTTTGCTTTTCTCCTCCACTAAGCACGAAAATAATCGCATATGTGTATCAGCAGCCTTCTCTCGCTGGCTTCAAGCTGTTATAATTTTGAATGAGGGGGCATTTAAAAATTATGACTGAGATTCTAAATTGCCTCTTTGAAACCGGCACAGAAAAATCATTCATCATGGCTTCGAAAACTGCCCTGAAATTAAATTAAAATGAAATGAGGGAGTCTTCCTCCCAACGTGTGAGTCTTGGCAGAGCTACTCTCCACCTTGGTTTTCTATTTTTTTCCCCTCCTCCACCTCTCTTTCCTTTTTTTTTTTCCCTCCCCTCATTTCTTTTCCTCTCCCTAAACCCTAAGTGTTATATAGGATAATTGAAATGGGAAACACGATTTGTATCTGGCTGCAGCAAGGAAGCTTGCCGACTTGCTGTAGGCTGCGGGCTGCAGAGCGAGGGGCTGCGTGCATGTGTGGACCATGTGTGTATGTCCAATTGTGTGTGTGTGAGTGTACAATCTGTGTGTGTGTACAATCCGTGTGTGCGAGTGCCAGGTGTGTGAGTATGTGATGTGTGTGTTAGTGCTGGGTGTGTGGGTGTACAATGTGTGTGTGCAGGGAGTGGTGAGTGTAAAATGTGTGTGTGTGAGTGTACAATGTTTGTGTGTGTGAGTCGGGTGTGTGGGTGTACAATGTGTGTGTGTGTGTGAGTGAGTGAGTGCTGGGAGTGTGAGTGTACAATCTGTGTGTGTACAATCTGTGTGCATGTGAGTGTACTATATGTGGGGGAGTTGTACAGTGGGTGTAGGTGTGTCAGGTGTGTGGGTGTACAATGTGTGTGTACAATCCATGGGGGGGGTGTACAATGTGTGAGTGTACAATCCGTGAGGGTGTACAATCCGTGTGTGTGTCTGAGTGACTGCCGGGTGTGTGTGTGTGTGTATGATGTGTGAATGTACAACCCGTGTGTGTGTGTGTGTGTGTGTGTGTACAATGTGTGAGTGTACAATATGTGTGTGTCTGTGTGGGTGTACAATATGTGTGTGTACAATCTGTGTGTGTATGTGTGTGTGTACAGTGTGTGGGTGTACAATGTGTATGTGTGTACAATGTGCAGGTGTACAATCTGTAGGTGTGGGTGTACAATGTGTGTGTGTACAATCCATGTGTGTGTACAATCCGTGTGTGTGGGTGAGTGTACAATCCGTGTGTGTGTGTGTACAGTCCGTGTGTGGGTGTGTACAGTCCGTGGGGGAGTGTGTGTGTGTACAGCCCGGGTGTGTGTGTGTACAGCCCCTGTGTGTGTGTGTACAGCCCGCGTGTGGGTGTACAGCCTGTGTGTGGGTGTACAGCCCGTGTGTGTGTGTGTGTACAGTCCCTATGTGTGCAGGCCCTGTGTGTGTGTACAGCCCGTGTGTGGGTGTGTGTACAGTCCGTATGGGTGTGTACGGCCCGTGTGTGTGTGTGTACAGCCCGTGTGTGGGTGTGTACAGTCCGTGTGTGTGTGAGTGCGTGCCGGGTTCCGAGCGGGTGCGTGTTTGTCTCTCGCCCTCGCCGGCAGGCAGGAGGAGCGGCGGGCCAATCGGAGCGCCCGGTTTCATAAAAGCTGGATCCTGATTGGCCAGCAGGGAAAGGGCATCGCGAACAAAGAAAAGTCCCTCTCAGGTACCGCGCGGAGCGAGGCTCCCACTCCCCCGCCTCGGCCGCTGCCGTGGGGGCAGCGCCCCTGTCCCCTCTGCGTGTGTGTCAGCCTGTGAGGGGACAGACACAGATGCCGGGTTTTCCTTCTCTGCCCCGTTTTTGTTTTTATTTTATTTTAGTTTTTTTGTTGTTGTTGTTTTAATTTTGTTTCTAGAAAGAAAGGAAGGTTCATGATATCTGGTGCTCTCTTCCTCCAAACACAATAAATCTGTTGAAGACATTAGAATTTTTTTTCCTAAAATAAAAAGCGGCTGCAACAAAAACACATTCAATGCAGTTAGAAGGAAAAGGTCAACTCGATCCATTACAGACCGTAAGTACGGTTGCGTGGTGTGTCTATAGCACTTAGAGGGGATTTCTTTTTTTTCTCTGCAAACGGGAGTGTTAAGAGTTTTGGGAGTTGAGATAACTAGGGTTCTTGGGGATTTTTAAAGGAGGAAAAAAAGAAAAAACAATCCCACAAACAGGGTGAGTTATTTGAGGGAAGTAAGAGGGTGAAAGCAGTGTAGCCACACAAATCATACTTGACGGTGCACTTGGGGGGCGTAAAAGTGTAGTGCCTTTTTTGGGTTTTAACTAACCAAGGGCGGGGGTGGAGTGGGGGGGGGAATTAAAAGTGACACCATTACAGACAAGCCTGCAGTGCTCCCCCGCCCCCCTCGGCTCCGAGAGCACGGCGCTCGTTAGCAAGAGCGATGGGGCACCGACAGAGCGGGAGGCACCTCGCCTGTCACACCGAGACACCAGAAACGCGAGGCTGGAGCTGGGGGGTGGGGGTGGGATCGCCCGTCGGTGGCTGATGTCTCGGCCGCTTCCAGCGCCGTTTCGTTCTCCCGTCCCCGAGGCAGGGGGACGGAAAAGCCCCGCGGTAACGGCGCCCCCCGGGGAGGCGGCGGGGGGCTCGGCGAGGTGTTCCCGGGGGCCACCCCGGGGCTGCAGGAGAGGCCGGGGGGCCGGGGGCGCGGCGGGGCCGGGCGGAGGGCGCTGCCCGCCCCGCCGGGTGCGCTCGGGGCGGGCCGCAGCCCGGGCCGCGCTCCGCGCCCATCGTGGCGGCGGCCAATGGAGCCCGGCGGCGTCACGTGACGCGGGCGGCGCGAGCGGGCGGCGGAACCGCCGCGCCTCCCCCCGCCCCCCGCCCTCCTGCCACCGGCAATTCATTACGGCTTTTAGCTTCCCATCGCCGGCTAATTAAAAATACTAAGCTAAAGCTCCGAGACCGTCTGACTTGGGGAGGGGGAAGGGAGGGCTGGAGAACGGGGAGATAACGGCAGACTGCGAGGTTTGCTGAGACAATAAGGTGGGAGCGATCTGTCCTGACAAAAAAGGTCGTCTGCTTTATCTCCTCGGACTCTAATTACTGAATTACTTACCGCATGACTGACTAGCCCTAGCTCACGGGTTTTTCGTTGTTATTATTCTTATTTCCCTCCCCTCCCCCCCCCACCCCGAGATAGCAGTTCGAAACTGATACGTGCCTATGGGGTTTTTTTTTAATTCCTATTTTTAAAAAGCGCTGATCTAAGACTGGAGGGGGGAGGGACGGACGGACAGGGAGAGGCACCCCCCTCCCCGAAATATTACCCCTGGGAAAGTTTAGTTCGTTTGAGAGCACGCAGTCCTTCCTCCACTCCCACAAAATGTTTTGATAACCGGTTTATCAGATCAGTGATTCCCCCCTCCCGCTCCTCCTCCTCTTCCTCGCCCCCCCTTTTTTCCCCTCCCCCCGCCTCCCCCGCCCGTTTCCCCTCAAGTTACTTCAAGAAATCAGATCTGTCAGGACGGGCGAAAAAAATGCCACTTCCCAACTAACAGGCGGAATCCAGCCCAGATTTTCAGTCCTTTCTTCTTCTTTTTTTCCTTCCTCCCTTTCACTAATTTATCCCGATGTTAGCACATTCTGTCTTGTAACACCCGGGCGCCTGTAGGTTTGTTTCATGGGATCATTACTTACTGATCGGGATGGCTCCCAGGTCCGGGGCTGAAGACGGAGTGTGAAGTTGGGGAAACATTTTTTTTTTCTCTCTCCTTTTTTTTTTTTTTGATGTTACTGTGATGATTATTACCTCTCGGTGCTTATTCAGGAAAAGCAAACAAACAAAAATCTGGTCCTTGACGCTTCACTTCTGAATGTGAAATATTACCTCCCAGCTGGTAAAGTTGTGAGGCACAGCATTTTTTTCCTTTTTTCTTTTTTTTTTTTTCTTTAAGCAAGGACGAAAAAAACCTAAACAAACAAAAAAAAGGACTTCTTATCCGTGTGCCAAAGTAGGGGGAGATATGTTATTGACCGATTTATACTGGCTGAGATGATACTTGCTTTCTACTTCTTGATCACTTGCTCTTTAAGTAAAATGAGGCACAGAGTTGTTGCTGAGACGAGTGGGAACAGCATTTTGATTTGCTGGTTTAATTAAAAATGATAAAGGATTAAAGGTAAGCATTATGGATATATATGTATAAATATTTCGGCAGTCGACTGTAAAAGGGAAAGATCCCTTTAAAAATCGTTTTAACTAAGCTTTGTCAAACACACACTCATTTGCGGTCACTGAGGCCACCTTGGTGCAGATCACTTAAAGCGTATGTCTTAATCAGTTTCCTGTACAGTCAGTAATACTATATTTAACAGACCTAACAATTGTGTGACCTAGGAATACATTAGAGCTGCTTTTAGAACTGTTATCTTAAGAATATTTTTTTAAAGAAAAGAGAATTTTTCTTTCTTATCACTTTTTTTTTAACCTATGGAGTTTAATATTTTCCAGTAAACATTTGTGTTTGTACGTTATTGTTTTTAACAGAAGGTGTATTGTGGCAAGGAAAATGAGGTTTCCCACTTCCCTTAGGACTCTCGTCCCCCCCTCCCCCAAGAGATTAAGTGGAAGGGGGGTAAAAGATAATATAGGAGAGTCAGAAAACTTCAAGGGTCTGGTTTAAAGCCACAAAATCCATGGAATGCAGTGAAGAGTGAATCCGTGTCTTTCCTTTTTTCGTGCCTAGGTGGTGGTCCAAGGGGTTAGATTACAACATGTGCTCCAACAGCTAGGCACCACTTCTATGACTGTATTTCCTGAGCTTTCTGGAATTAAATCATGTAGATAATTTTTTCTTTTTTTTTTCCTACTTTTTAATGGACGTGGCATTTCAAGAGAGATTGTGGATGTTGGTATACAACTAGATTAAAGGTGCTTGTTACAAAAACACCACAGCCGCTCCCTCTGGTTTAACAAACTTAAGAACGTGGCAATGGTGGAGGTTTTTGCTCCCCCCTACCTTGCCCCCTTTTATTGAGTGACGTTATATTGTGGTAACATCCAGACAAGAAGTACTTGACTTTTTCCCTCCCCACAGGACAAGGTGGACGTGGACGTGGACTGCAGGTTGTGAGCCTAGACACACCTGGGGGAGGAAGACAAGAAGAGTTGAACTTGAAGAAAGAGCCCAGCGGAGATAAACGAATGTCCCCACATCTCCAAAGGAAAGTTCATCGGATTTTTACTCTAGAGAGCTTATCTTCAGGATGTCATTGAACACTTCCACTGCAGGAAAAGGTGTGGATCCAAACGCAGTTGACACTTATGACAGTGGCGATGATTGGGAAATCGGTGTTGGGAATTTAATAATTGATTTGGACGCCGATTTGGAGAAGGACAGACAGAAATTTGAGATGAATAATTCTAATACCACCAGCAGCAGCACCACCAGCTCCAAGGATTGCGGGAGTCTGGCTTCCAGTGGGGCTAATGCTACCTCAGCCTTAGCTGATGGCCTAAAATTCGCTTCTGTTCAGCCCTCTGCTCCCCAGGGGAATTCCTCTCACAAAGAGACTAGCAAATCAAAAGTGAAAAGGAGTAAAACTTCTAAGGATGCTAATAAATCTCTGCCTTCTGCTGCCTTGTATGGGATTCCTGAGATCAGCAGTGCTGGCAAAAGGCAGGAAGTCCAAGGGCGCCCTGGAGAGGCAACTGGCATGAATTCAGCACTGGGTCAAAGCGTGAGCAGTAACCCAAACGGCAATAATAACAACACCAGCAACACCACCACCATTGCCTCTTGTGGGAAAAACAAAGAGGAGAAACCAGGTAAAGCCCCGGGCAACAGAGGCTCCAAGCGGGATAAGGATGCAGGAAAATCGAGGAAGGACAAGCAGCATGACCTGCAGCAGGGCCACCCCAACGGCAGTGGGGGTAGCAATAGCCAAGTTCCCTCTGGCCACCTCTATGGCTTCGGGACCAAGGGAGGCAGTGGTGGAAGCAGCAGCCCTTTCCACTGCACCTCCTCTGCTGTTGGGGAGGTGAGCAAAAGTACCCCGGATTCAGGGTTAATGGGGAACTCTATTTTGGTAAAGAAGGAAGAGGAGGAGGAGGAGAGCCACAGGCGAATCAAGAAATTGAAAACAGAAAAGGTAGGACAAAGCTCCTCTCCACCTCTTCTGTGTTTCCCCATGTCTATAATAAGTGTCCCATGAATGTCCCATGACTGTGTGTCTGGCTCCTGTGTCCTCTCTGCTGTGTATTTGTGACATGTATATGTTCTTCCTCTTTCCCTTTCAAAAAAACCAAAAAAAACCGCAAACCAAACCAAAACACCCCTAACAAAACACCACAAAAAAAAAAACAACCCAGAGACCTCTTCCCTACACGGAAGACACCCTCTTTTCAGTGTGCTCTTCCTTGTGATTTCCTCTGCCTGTCCTCATACCTGGAGAACGCTTCTGTTTTGTCTGTTCGTTTTAATTGCTCTTGCCCAGGAGGATAAACACCAAGATGCCCCTGACTGAGCTGTCCCCAGTTTTAGCAGAGCAGCAGTACCAGTGGGATGGCATTTGTTTGCAGGCTGGGGCTGCATAGCTCAGGCTCCAGGAGCAGCAGGTCTTGTAAGTGCTGACTCTCTTCCACAACATCGGCAGGCATTCATGGCCATTCCTCTCCCAAAGTTTAAAGGAACCCCTCTCCTTTCTGTGATCCACTGCCTGGAGCTGAGATTGTGCTTGGGGGAGGAAACGGGAGGTATTGGCAGAGACCCGGGCTCCGCTGTTGGCGCTTCGTGGAGACGCAGGATGCTTATTGTGCTGGGGGGCTGTATAGCCGGGAGGCCCCAGTAGCTGGTGTAGCAACAGGGAGGAAGGAGCCAGCAGACAGGCAGTGCTTCTTGTGTTCCTGGAAGGAGGATGCTGGGATGAGGGGAATGCACCTTGTGCTGGGAAACGTGTGGGCAAAACAGCTTTTGGAACAGAGGGGAGCAGTTTGTCTCCTGTTTGCGGGAGTTTTCCTCTCTGACCCACGCTGGCTCTTGGATTTGAATTACTTGTTTGTTGAGTGGTTGAAATGTATAAAAGAAATCAGGTGGGGGGGGGGGTGTTTTTATTCCTATTGCATTACAAAGGATGCTTTCTGTAAGAATAGATAACCACGACTCTATTCTTCAGGAAGGGTGGAGGGAGAGCTTGTTGTCTTCTGTCAGCTGGTTCAAGGATGTTCTGGTGTTGGTGGAAATTATTCTGTCCCTAGGGCAGAAGGCATCTTCTACGGGACCAGAGGGCAAGTGTTGGCCAAGGATTACAAGCAAGTGCGATAAATTCTACAGGTTGTTAAACAAAGACAACCTGGTCTGCCTGCAAAATAAGGAAAACCAACACCCTCCAAATGAACAATCTCAGGATGTTAGATTGTGACTGTGTTGTCAGCTGTTGGTCTCAAATTACCCGCTTTTACAACTTCCCCGAATGAATGTTCAGCTCAGTGATGGGGAAACTTTTGGGTTGGTGTTAACTGGATGGTCTGCAAGTGTCTGGGAGGGCTGAAGGTCTCAGGGAGAGGGGGAAGTTGCGTCTTTCTATGACCACTTATCAGCTTTTTGTATTTCAGTGATGAAGTTTTTGTAATGCTAAATCAATTGGAGGATTAGATTTGGGTGTTCGTGACATCAGATATTTGTTAGTACTGGAAGATAATTTCAAGGGATTGGCGAGGAACAAATTAAGTTTCATATTGTATGCATATTATTGCTTTTAAGATAGCATATCTGTGGATGAATTTGAATGAGCTTTATGACCTTGTCTAACTGCAGATGAGAAAAACAGATTGCTGTGTAATTCATGTGTATATGTTTGCACTTTGATTTATGAAAAGTGCTGTTCACGGCAGAAAGGTGTCCAAAAATCTCATGGTCTCTTTATTAACTTAGTGCAGTAGGCATTTACTTCTGTTGCCAATAGTCTTCAAATTGCAGTTCTCTAATCTGTTTTAACTATCTAGATAAATTGCCCTAATCCGGTCTTCACAATGGCTGTGGTTAAAGAGTCAGAGCCATTTGATTGGATTCAGTGGCTGCCTGGAATGTGGGAGGTACTGCCCTTTTGCAAACCCCTTAGCCTTTTAATCTCTCAGCCAAATGTTCACATTCAACAATTTTGTTTAGCTGGCAATCTGAACATTTCAGTATCTCAAAGGCTGCTGCCATGGCAACAGAGATTAGAGGGTGGTGTGGTTTCTCCCGTTTTTGTGTTCTTTCAACTCTCTAGTCACACAGGAAATTGTATGAAGAATCCATATACCTACGAGTAATCTTATGTGCAATGTAAATGGCACGGCATGCAAATTCAGAGCAAACATGTATGGAGGAGTTCAGCGTCAGTGGCGCACTCTGTGTGTTGTAGATGTCGCTTCAGGAGGAGGTCTGGAGCTTGCATTTCCCGCAACAGCCACTGCTGTTGGCACACACCGACTTTAATTCAGGCTTTGCACATCAGAGTCATGCAGCCTTGGCCATTGTCTAACAAAATGATGTGCTTGCTTGCTGTCTTAAGTAGCATCCCTTAGCGTTTTTCTTAGCCAAGAATGTTCCCTTTTAGACAAATAATAATAATATAGCTTGTTGCTGACAGTGGTTGATACCTCAAGTCCAGCCAATGGTAATATTAGTAACACTGGAGTGTTTTATGTTTGTTGTTCTGGCTTTTTTTTTTTCCCCAAAAATGATTAATAATCACTGGAAAGAATTCTTTAAGGGTTTTAGATTCCCGAAGTGTTATTGCTTTGACTGTTTATACAATAGAACATATACTGTATCTGCACAAAGCACCTTTTATCTGTAGGTAAATACATAATTTTCAGCCTGCACGTTGAAATCGATGTTCAGTTATCTTACTGTTGTGCCAGACATGCCTCATGAATTTGAAGTTTCCTCTTAGAATCAACTGAGTTCATCACTGCTGATTCAAAATCTACATGTTTTTATATGTGCTGTGGAATATAATACTGCATTTGTTTACTATTTGTGAAAAGCTTGGAGCAGATTCCTGGGAGTTGTAGTCACTGTTTAGCTTTCACAGCATGCTTCAATTCTATTTTTAGTCTATTTATTATGTTTCCTTGATGCAGAAAGTCATGTAAAACATGATAAATTGGATCTTATGAAGCCTAATTAAATCAATGACTGTGTTCTGCTGGCTCTTTTATGCAGAAACCGCAAGTATGTTGTAAAAGTCGCCACTCCCCTAATATGTGGATAAAGTCAAAGTATGCTGTAATTCTAAGATGTTTGAGCTATATTCGTGCAGTCCATTTTGTGGCTAAGCCACCAGTGACATGTCTGAATAAGTAGCTTTGACAGGTAGGCTAACCACTCCTAAGATTTTTGGTGTTAAAACCTGTCTCCATTTTCCATTTCTCATCCATACTGTTTTTAGCACAGTTACCGATTGTTTGTCAGCATGAACTCTTCATCTGTTTCAGCGAAGTTTTTTGTATTTTTAACAGCTGTTTTCAAAATAGCTACAAAATTTGCCTTGTGTGCATTGTGGGGAGATTTTGGAATTCAGTCAGTCACTATTTGAGATATGGGAAAACTGTATTTGGTATGTGAAAATCAGTATGTTTACATAAAATTAATGCAGAAGATACAAAGCTGTAATCAGAGGGCTTTAGTTACAGTTCTAAATGTATCAGTCTAGTGACACTCCAGGATTGAATTTTTCTCTTTTTTTACCTTAGTGCTTCTCATTAAGACTGCATTTCACATTTGAAAGTTGTCTTCAGGAAATTAACATGTTGGCTGGTATTATTTATTTTATCTTCAATTTTTTTGTTGTGTTTTAGTGTTAGGATTTGAGAGTGTTTTGCATGCCATCAGGAATCTCTGGGTAAATTTTACCTATTGATGTAAATCATTTAAGTTCATGCTTTGATTAATGATGTTACGGAGATATGCTTTTCATGTACTCTTCTTGCCGACCTTGTGTGTAGTTTATTCACTGTGAAATAAAAGGGCAGGGAGGTCACTTGCTGTAATTAAAGAACAAAGTCTATTGTTGTTTGACAGCAAACTGTTTTGAAAGCTACATAAGGGATTTAGCTGTTAAAAACATTGATAAGTATGGGTGTCTAACAATAAGCACAGCTCAAGGTTCTTAAAGTTCTGTAGTGCTGTCTAGTAGTGTGACGGTGCTTTTTGAGCTGGGTGAAGAGGTGTTGCCCTTTGGCCGAGGAAAGCTTTCCGTGTGAACCTGCTGACCTCTGCCAATATGTATGACCAGATCCGCTATTGAATTCCTGTGCAAAGCAAGAGTTAGTGTAGCACAATGGAGGCTGGTCTAGAACATCTATCAAATAAAGTAGGGAAGCTGATAACCATACTCGGAACTATTTCACTTTGGGCATTGGTAATTTTACAATTTTAATAACTTCGTAAATACCCAGTAAAAAGGAAAGGATTGATTGTCCAGATGTCATGAGGTTAGCCGTGTTCTCTGTGTTAAAGGGCTTTCCTGCAAGACTGTTTTAATTATAGCTATATAAAGACTTGTTTTTCCAAAGTAGCATTTTATAGTCCAATAAATGAAATGTATGTTAAAAGTGCTAAGCAAAATCTCCCATAACCATAGAGGTGTTCAATAACCAGATTCAAGTAACATGGAAAGTACCATCTGTTTCTAGTTTTCAGCATAAGCCCAGGAATTGAATAGCTGGGATTTGCTCGTATTTTTCTGACTCTCTTTCTTTTTTTAATTATTATTATCATTATTTTAAAAAGTTCACCTGGCACTTTATAGAAGCTTTCTGAAATGCAATAATACAGGGGAGACTGTGAAAACACATGTTCGTACATACAGTTAAGCAGTTCCACTTTCATTTAAAGAGATTTCCAGAAGCTCAGTCATTGAAGAATTTATAATAGTGAATCACCTCCTGCAGGCAAACACAATAAGGGTCAGTTCTTCAAAGGTCTTGCTATTGAGGTAGAACCTGATTTACTCTGTGTATCCTCATGAAGTAAAAGGAAGGGGAAAAATACCCCCCAAACCCTCCCCCAACAACAACAACCAAAAAAAACCCATCCCGGCCTCTCAAAGGATAACTTTAGCAAGCTCTTATCAGGCACCTAATTGTATATGATAAAACCATTGACTAGAATTTTCCATGCAGACTTTACTGCTGTTCAGAGAAGTGTTCTAGAATTGTTGATAGGGAGAAAATTACTCTTTTAAAGATAACTTGTTCTAAACTGTTAGGCAATGAGATTCTTGGCTGCAGCCTGTGAGCCCTGGATAAAACGTCATCCGGCCTTTGTTTGAGGTCTTTTACTGAAGCTAATGACTGGTCTTGTGCCGCCCTGAGATAAATGACATTATCTCTGAGTGGTCTGACAGGAAACAGACATGTTAATGGTGAAGCTGCGGGGAGGATCTGCTGTAGCTCTGACAAAAGAGTAAAGCTTGGACCCCTGGTTGTGATCATTAACACAGAATGCATTCCTTCATAATTGGAAAGCTATTTTACCGACAACAACGTAAATCATAAATCCAAAATATGCAGGGCTTTTTGCCTGCTAAAACTGATGCTTCCCTTCCCCCCCACAAGAAATGGGTTATCTCCGTAGTACTGACATTACTGGGAGAGCCTGGGGTCTGCTTTCTGTTAACTGGACACATTCTTTGCACGTTGAATGCAGGTTCCCCGTTATGTGCCCTGTGTTATCCATGTGATTTGCATTTCTAAAATAATAAAAATAAATAAAATCTGTGTTTTCTCACATCTTATATGGTTATTGATGCACAAGGTGTTGAGCACATTTTACAAGCATCATCAGGAGTATTGTTGCAGAAGTACTAACGTTTCAGCTATTCTTTGCGTGTACTTCCATTTTGGATAGGGACATATATGTATTTTGGATTTCAGTCAGCCACCCTTGAAAAAGGTTAGATTGCTACTGCAGCAATTTAGGCAGCTTTGTGTTATTGCCACGTGGTCCGTATTTCTCAGATGTAGAATTCACTTTTTGAGTGGCATGTCAGCTACATGTTCCAGATTTGTCCCATGGTATATGGCTGGAATTGCTGAATATAACCAAGTTTTAGGGTCTACTGTGCTCTGAGCTAAGATACTTGGTACAAATTATCCAGCAACCAGGAGACTATTGTACCTCTATGATGTTCTAATGTACATGGTGATGTATTGCTGTGTTCCCTGAACGGCTGGAGAGATTGTCTGACTTCTTAACTGTACCTCATTTTTCACTATAGAAATACATCCTCCCATGAGTCCTCAGATGGGGTCACACCTGTGGATCTGTGGATGCAGTGACTTCAGTTAAAGGGCTGGCCATAGCTTTTGCTACAAACTAGTTTTTGTTTTAGTGTGTTTATATGTAAAGGAGTGACTTTTATTTCTTAACAATCACAGGATGTATGTGGATCTTTTAAAAAAATATGGTTTGTACATAACATTTGCTATTGGGTGAAAGGCAGCAAAACAGTCTTCCATGAAAATTTTGATGATGACATAATTGCAAAAGGTAAATACCTTTTCAAAAATCAGAAAAGTTCTTTCTTTTAATATATATATGTATGTATATATTTTTTCTATTTCATAAACTTTTTGCTTTTTCTCTTTTTGTACCAGTATTTCTGCCCAGTGCAGCCTTTCACCAAAGTGAACAATAACACAATCTATCGTTTTTTAATTTGCTTAAAAATATGTTTGAAACGTGATAATTTTAATAAAGATAATTACCAGTTGTTATGGCGGGACTTGAGGGGTTTTCTTAAATGAGATTTTAAATCACTATATTTTTTTAATTATTATTACGTTATTGATTTAATACCTACCACAATTTACTGAAGGCAATGAGTAGCCATTTGGGCAAAGAGCAAGGTCAGACAATGACTTTTGGTTGAGCTGTAGGCTTTCAGTGAGTGCTCTCCGTTGCACTTTCTCTTTTAACTCTTACAGAATGCTCTTGGCAATTGGAACAAAGCCTTTACATTTGAATGAAAGGTTGTAAAACTATTCAGGGAGACTTGACTGACAAGCAAGTTCTTTGTAATTTTTTTTCTTTCTTGAAAAATCTGAGAGAAATATCAAGGAGTGGGAATAGGTAGTTTGCTGTGATGCTCCATGTACATGTATACTTCTGTAATATATATGCTTATATCTATAAGACTACTTGATTAAACAACTTAAGTGAGCATTTAGGGCAAGTTGCATGCGATGAAGTAGGATTCATGACTGTACATACATAGGTTTTCCAGCTCTAGGGTCACTCTGGTGTTGATTAAATTTTCTGAAAACTTAAGCCAACATTGCAAGTAAGAAAGTTGCATTTAGTGAGATTCATAATATGTCTGCTTTTACTGTAAGGTGACAAATACTGCTACATCTCAAGATGAAAGGATCAACTTCTCTAGCTTCTGCCTGTAACATTTACTGAGAATTAAATGTGAAGCTCTTTCAGTAATTAGTTTCACTAATTTTGAAGTGAAATTGTGCTACATTCAATTGTATGTCCTTTACGATAAATCTTTGTCAACCGATCTTCAGAAAAAAATACCAAACATTTCGTCACTTATCTTCTCTCAGTTTCTGAGTCTTCCTAGCCTGAATCTCACACTTGTGCACAAACTCAGCTTGGATAAGGTGTTTGTCTCCAGAGAAACTCCGCCAAATAATAGTGGAAGGAAAATGATTTCATGAAGATGTTTGAAGCACATGCCAATAGTGGCATGTGAATGCAGTTTTTGCAGTCAAAAGAGCAAACTAAAATCCATTGATTGTGGTTACTTAGTGTTTTCAAAACACTAGCATTCTAGTTGTTGAATTGTCTTGTCATGTTAACCAAGAAGCAGATGGCATCACACCACAGGAGTGTATTTTTACTTAAAGAAACTTTAGAGGTTTTTATGTGGGTTTTTTCCCTCTTATTTCCCTGATGGCTTCTTTTTATTGAAGAGTAACATGAGGAGACCTGGTAGCAATTTTATTGCTTTCCCATAACAGTTTGAAATAATAGCTTGGTCTTTGGTTGCCAGTCAAATTTCTACCAGTCAGCTTGATTCTGTTTTTTATCATGTGGCAGTGGAATATAAAAAGTATATGTTTGTAGTTTGCCCTCAGAAACTGGCTCTTTTTTTCCATGCTTCAATTAGCAACAGAAGACTAAGTTTCAATTGGTCACACTTTTGTAAAGTCCGACAACTTGCTTTCTTCATTCTGATAAAAGAAAGTGCCAAGTTTAGGCTCTGTTTCCCAGGAAATTTTGAGGCACATCTGGCCTCTTTAACTGTGTTCACTAGACAGTTTGATTTTGCACACATTTAGTCATTTGCATTATCCATTGAATTAATTCAGGGGTTTTGTTAAGCCCATCCCCCCCGCAACACAAGTTCATGCTATTCAAATGCCACCTTTATTGATGAATTTCAGTGATGCTGTGCTGAACTGTGGTAGAAATAGGTCTGTGGGTACCACAGTTGCTTGTTACATAAGCATAGCTTTCATAGTTTTCACCGTTTCCCTCAGCCAGTAAGAAGAGTGAAAAGCAACTTGTAATCTCCTTTCTCATATTGCGCAGGGCCAGACTAAATTATTTTTGGATTTCCTGTCACCTCCTTGGCTGATTTCTGTGGATGGGTTATGTTAAAAGCAACAATAATGTTTGAATTGGAAGGGTTTGGTCTTTGGGTTTTCATTCTTCGTGGAGAACTGTTTATTTGAGTGTGGTTCACCACACTACATGGATAGTGCTATCAAATCTGTGCTTTATTATAGCCTTGTAGCAGTGAAGTAATAGCAGTATTTGCATGTTTCAGGGTTTCGTGTTCTTGCCAATTCTTTCTTTTTGAAGGAGGGAAATGAAACTAGATCTGTATCTTTTCAACAAAAGGTGATAGTTAGAAGCAAATACAATTAGAAATGGACCTCATTATTCTGTGGAACTTTGTTTTGCTGGTAGGAGTTTTAAAACTGATTTAGTAAATGCGGAGGGGTTTGTTTAGTTAACTTGCACTGACTACAAGGACCTAATATTCCAGGAGTATTTATGGATATAATGAACATATTTGACATAAAGTTTTAATGGTTAATTTTTGCCCTGGGCTTGGTGTTAGGCCCTATATGTTGTATTGCACTGGAGTTCTGGAATTTGAAGGAAAGATACTGCTGAATTTTGGGAACAATGAAGGTGGTTGTTCTGCACCCAGTGTTACTGAAAAATCAAAATTGATGTTCTTGCCCACTTCAGCCAATAGTAAGGTGCAATATTATGTAATAGTGTTACTAGTTGCAACAGCCTCTAGTCAGGACAGGGTTGTTTACCTTTATGTGTGTGTATGTGTATCAATATATATATTCACATATGTGCTGGAGATTTGTGTACGTATATATGTACATGTACACACGTGAAAAAAGAGCTGCTACTGTTTTATAAGTACAGCAACTGAGTTTTGGCTAATAGATTTATTTACTTTCCATGTCCAGATCTTTTAACAGTCTTTCCTGTGGCGCTGCAACGGATGCCAAACACTGAAGGAGAAAGCTAGCAGCTGTTTCCATTAGAGCACTGGTATATTAGCCTCTGCACTTTATTTTCATTTTATACTTTCCTCCAACCTTTCCTAATCACTCCCTAAAAAGGCTTTTCCCCTTCTGCCTCCGAGTTATCTGTCTGCAGGGTTCTGTGTTTTTCTTAGCTTTACAAAGGTAAAATTTGTGTGTTTTTTTTTTCCTAAGAACTTAATGCTTAGGCTCTTAATCACACTGAGCAAGGGCTTACCGTCCTTTCGCAACTCAAGTAAGTAGTTCCTTGTGTTATGTCTGTGTAAGCCCTTACTTGAGATGAGTTCAGGTTGCAAAACAGGACCCAGTATGACCAATTTGATTAGTCTTGTAGCAACTTGAGCCACTGTATGATTTATAGGTTTTTTTGCACGCCACCTGAATAGTGTTTTGTTCATTCTTGCTCTTTCCTTTGCCATCTCTCTGAAAATAATTGTTTCACGGCTATATGCTCTTATTGCTGAGATATGACTGAAAACCGCATGCAGTACAGTGAAGCACATTCATTTTCATCTAGTACCCGTTTATTGCCTTGAGCACTGTAAATCTGTCAGCTCTTCACGATGCTTTCACCTCTTTCTTCATTTGCTCCGGCTTCTAGTTTGACAATGTTCCCCTGAGGCAGAATTCTAATCTGCTTCCAATTAGTTGCAAAATGTGACTCAAATTTCCACATTATGGCTGCTGTTTTGCTTGCACGCACACATCTAGAAACAAATTAATGCTCTTGAATATTTATTCTTGAGCCTTCAGATTTACTCAAGGTGGAAAAGTTGCCAACTACTTTCAAACTACATCCAAGATTTATATTTTTTCTCAAACTGAAATACTTATTAGAGGTTTTAAAATGCCTCTTGCTGCCTAGTTTTCACAAACTCTTTAAAATTGGTTAGTAATTATGAGGATACATTGTATCGTGATAAATTAAACAAGTTAACAATACTTGTAATTAAGGTTTAAATATGGATGTGATGGCTGTGTCGGTTCAGGATAAGAGGCATTTCTTTTCTGTAGGGTTAGCACGATTTTTTTGTTTTGGAACCTTGAAGTAGTTTTTCAGGATGAACGTAGTTATCTGACACCTGTCTGACTGCCACCTATTATCTGCAACTCCAGAAGCTGTCATTTGGCTGGGGGGAGGGAAAGAGACTCATTTGATCTCTGGCGAGTCTTAATAGGTACAGCTAATTAAAATCTTTTTGTGTGTCCTTTTGTATGTATGTGTGCTTGTGTGTGCATCCGTATACATGAGTGCATGAGTGTACCTTTAAAATATTATATATAAATTGAGTTTCCATGGTTTTCCTGTAGTGTTCGTCCTCCAGTGAGTAGTGGCAGTAGGAATATGTTGTATTCATTGAGGAAGAAGTGAGATTTTGAGTGGACAGTTTGGAAATCAGGACTAAAACACTGAGGAGAGGACTGAAATCTAATGGGAGTCTGAACTTCACTCCTTATTCAGGCAAAACTAGCGTTAGAGGCTCTGTGACAATTCTACTCTATTGCCTTATGTCTGTAGTTGCCTATACAGAGAAACACAAGAGTATTTAATTCAAATACACCAGTAGCTAGACTTGTAGCTGAAAATCTTTAGTGGAGATTAGCACTCTAAAGCCTGGCAGATTGATGTCAGCAGCCGTAATAGACTTTAAATAGGTTTGTAGAATTTCATTGGAAGTATATTGCTGAAATTGAAATGGCTAAGTACCTGTCATTTCTGAATGAGATTTACACCTGTAAATTTAGCTTTCCATTTATAATAATTATTTATAGACATGTTTGTAAAAAAATATGTAATTGTCTTTACGGTCCCGCATTGTGGTAGCCTGCTACTCCGGTGTTGTATATATAAACATCTGCACGAAGGCTGACATACACATATTGTGTTTTGGTTTTAATCCCTGAGAATTTATTTTCCAGCGAGAACAAAAATGTAAAAATAAAGGAAAATTGTCTTGATGTTATTTTATTTTCTATTGGGTCATGAGTGACTTTTAACTGCAGAGATGAAAAAGCTAACGTTATTTATTTTGCTAAAGGTTTCACTTACTGTAGTAGACTCCTGTGATTCACAACATCGTTCTATAAAGAAACAATATTTGCAAACGTTGTGAAATGCTGCAACAGCATTACTTTTTTTTGTCATACAACATCAAAGTATTTGAGGTTCAGCTTTGTAGCCATGGTGAATTGCAGTTCCTGTGATTGTCAGTTGTTGATAAAAAAGTACACAGACAATTAAAATTTGAGTGAACTGCGTGTATTTCTAGCTTACAATAACTGACTTAAAGACATGCAGAGTGAATAACCAGGCCAGCACATAAAAAACCACTCCCAAACATCCATACGTATGTGTACACACATATACACATGCAACCACACATTATTAATTTTTCAGGCAAAAGCCACAGTGCTTCAGAGAAGCATTAAATGCGTTTGTTGATAGCTTATAGTTTTATAAACTCTAAATGAGCTTATTGCCTTTTAACCAGCACTAAATAATAGAAGAACCTATGAGCCTCCACATTGGACAGCAGCCAAACAGCCAAAGAAAGAGAGAGGGGAAAAAAAAAAAAAAAAGAAATGAATGGCTTAATTGTAGAGCAAATCATTTGTTTACAGATTAAGACCTATTTGGTTGCTAAATCCTATGGACAAGGAGGTGAAAGAATGAGGCACTAAGGTACAGGAAATGAGCTTTATATTTTGTGACTAAGTCCTGCTATTTTTTCCTCCTCCTAAAGCAGAGGAGGCAAGGAAAAAATGAATTGTTTAACAGCAAAGGCTTCTGAACAAACTGCACATATTAAGTAGGAACAAAAGGGTGGGAGAAGGGAAGTGTTGGTGCCCTTATGTGCTGACAGGAACCTGACAACTGGAGCTGCTTCCAGCTAAGGGGCACCAGTCTGTGGCAAGAAGAGCTGCCCTATTTTGTTTTCCTTCTGAATGGGGTGGGGGAGAAATGCTTCTGTTAATTCGAGCAAACATAATACATTTTCTTGAACCTCTCTTCCCAATATGCAGTTTGACTTGCTCACTAAAATTGCCTCCGCTGCTTTTTTTTTTCCTTCTCCTTCTCCTCTCTCCTTTTTAAGAGCAAGGTTTTTTTAACAGGCCTTTGTTTCAGTATCATAATTAGTTGACAGTTCAAATGATTAAGAAGTGCTTGTGGTTCCTGGCTTTATTGTTGTACTTTTTTTTAGAGACCTGCTTACTGGTGGCCTGTAAATTTGAAGATACCATTTTCATGAGTCATTGGTTTAAAGATCAAAGCCAAGAAAACATTATAGCAGAAATGGAGTAAACCTCTGCAGTTAATGCTGTTAAAACTCCTTTTTTCAGTAATTTATAGCCTTTCAAAATTTTTACCTTTCAAGTTGAATTTTCTGTGACTTCTCTTCGTCACTGCTGTGAAAATGACTTTGCAAAGTCTGACTAAGGAAATAGGTCAATAGGTCATGGAAGAGAAAACATTTTATTTATACAGAATATCCCTGCTGTCAGTATCTTGTTAGGCAAAGCCTTCTGAGAAAATGTGTCATGATTATTTGTGTTAAAATTTGCTTTGATTTGATCAGATTATAAACCATCTGAAGAATATGTTTGGCCTATGTAAAACAAATATTCCATTTTCCATCTTCTGTAGTAATTTGCATGGGAAAAAGAGTGGGCATAGCTGAGTTTGCCAAGTTGTGTCTGGTCATCTGTAGTAAAGAAATACATATTTAGTTTGAGCCTCTTTAACTTACGATAAAATGGACGTTGAGGTTTTTTATCCCTTTGGCTAGTGGCAAGTTTGTGTAAAGAAAACTCAAAAGATGCATGAAAAAAGAGCTTATCAGTTGTTCTTATTTGAAATCCAGTATAGGAACAGGACAGTTTTTAGTGTACATTATTTTGTGTAATTTTCATAAGGGGACAAGGAGAAAAGTTAATGAGCTTCAGGTGTGACCTTTTAAGTGCCTGGCAATGCTGTGCTTTGTTTCTTTTCATATTGCTTGATTGAAATTCACTGATGTGATGTAAAATGTTGCTCCCTGCTTATGTATTAACAAATGTAGAGTGTGTTGCCAGTAGGTTGTGCTATTAAAAATATTTCTCCTTCAAACTGTAGTATACTAAGTTAGTAGCAGTATTCTTGTGAACAGTATTCTTAATAGCGTTTCTTTCTTCAGATTTAGTTTCTGCTGCATTTCCTGATCACAAGAATGAGAGAGAGTGCACGGTAAAGAGCTTGTTAGCTGCATTCCTTAATAACAGGCCACTTCACCCATCGCATTTAGGCACAGAATCTGATTGCTTCAAAATAAGCAGCAACACGAGCACTGACATCTCTGTGAGAAGAATGTGGCTGTGAAAGTTATGTAAGAATTGTGTATTTTATATACAGTTTAATTATAAACATTTTTGTCTATCTTTACGTCCCTTTGCATCCTCCCTAGGCTGTGAAATGACTGTGTCTGTTGGAACATTAAACCGGAATGTTATCTGATGTTTGATTGGTACAATGAGCACGGACGTATTTTAGGTGATTGCAAGCATTGTTCTTAGTGACTATTAAAGAACTTTACATTATGTGCTGGTATTGTGATTTTGTTCACATTGTACTTTAAAACCTGTATAATATGACTGGCAGAACTATAAAACCAGTTTGTAATAAGAAACTTGCAGTAGGAAATCTTAAGCCAAAATGGCAGTAATTTTCACATGTACTTACAAATATATAATTTCATTGTTATTGTTGCTTCTAACAGATACAGAGATGGTCTTCACAATGCAAGTTAAAAATTATGACTTTGAAATAAAAGGTGAAGTTTCATAAATTTTCAAAACAAAATTACTGGTTTTGTGTGTATGCATGTGAGACTTATTTACTAGTAAACAAATTCACTCCAGGCTAAGTCTTTCATTTTTGATCAATGTAGTGAAGTAGGACCATATTTTTCTTTATCTGTAGTACCACATCCAAATGCTTGATGGACATAATAAACTTGTCTGTATCCTTGGCAGAGTAAAAACCAGTGATTAAGCAGTGTTGCCCTGAATTTGGGTCTCAGTAAATTCAAGAGGAAAACTGCATCCTAAATCAACAATTATAAGACAAAGAAATTATTTAATCTCAGTATTTTGGGAAATTTGATACAAGTTTAGTTTATTTTTTGTTATTGTTTTTCTTGTGCTGGAAGCCAAGGGGCTGGTAAAAGTCTGAGAAAAAGGAAGTTGCTGACACTAGCTCATTAGGATAACAATAGCTCTGGATAATATTTATGGCGCCATAAGAGGTCCTCTTTCTTACGATTATGTTTATCAACTTTTAATTCTTTCAGGAAATTCCATGCAAATACGATATTACTTTTAGAATTGAATGGGAAGTGAGTAACTTGCGCTAACAAATTTCAGTATTTTGCAGGGGACAAACCTTTGATAAGTTTAGGTGTAGAGGTCAGAGCAGTTTTCTCTGTCGTACTTGTCTTGCATTTGTATTGCCCCTAAGTGGTTGATCTGATCTTGCTATTGTTGCAGAAAGGAGTCACTGTGTTTGCTTTTACAAATAAAAATCAGCTCCACGGATAAGGAGTGTGACACTTTAGTGGTTCATTCTTGTACTTTTAGTATTTTCAGCGTTTTGACTTAGAGAAGGTCATCTGATCTTGAAGCTGAAAGTCAGTATACCAGGTTTTTCAAGTAATTAGGCTAATTTGTTTTAGTCATTACTAAATTTGTAAAACATTTGCTAACAGACCAGGCTATGGGCAGGGAGGAAATATTAGTAAAAGTGAATCTCCTTTTAAATTGCAGCTTTATTTAAAATTAAACCTGTAGCCCATTTTAGAGTTGAATTACTGCCTTTGTTGGTTTGGGGTGTGAGAGCAAAGCATCATTATAAGTCTTCAGAGTAGGAAAATGTAATTCCTTTGGTTTGGTTTAAGTCAGACTGCACTTAGAGGAACCAGTATCTCCAGGACTAACTCCTCTTACAGCACTACAGAAATTCTTCAGTCTGGCTTTTCCACTGCGGAAGTGGGCTATGGCAAATCTTGTTCAGTTCTGGACACAAAAAGTCACATTTTTGCTCAGTTCTCCAGCAAAAGGTTTTGCACAGTGCTCTTGCAAAAGAGTGTCTGTACAGGTCTTGGCTGTACCCTAGTCTTTGCATCTGGATAAGCAGTGAAGCTGTATCTGTGACATGGGTAGGAATGGAGCAGTGCCAGGACAAAACTGGAAGCTGATGACCAGAGCATGCCTCAGCCTGCAGGTATTGTGGAACAGTTTTGTTAGGTTTCTGGAAGTGAAACTTGAGCTGTAATCCCATGTGGGCTTCTAACAGCATGTACCCAGGATACTATCAATGCACATCACTGGTGAGTAATTCTACAAGGTGGGCCATTCCCTAGCCTGCTTCAGAAAAAGGTCCAGGTGATCCGCAATAGTGTGATTTTTCTAACCCAGTGTCCAAGCTGACTGGTGAAAGGTGAGGGTATGCAGGTAATGTGACAAGAAAGGTAGTGATCTCCAGAATATTGGTAGTGATATCCAGTGATGAGTACCTTTCAATTTACCTCAGCTGTTAGAGGATATGTGACTCCAACCTAAATCTATTGAGTTTATTTGGGCATTTAGACTGAAATTTGCAATCTCCTGGGTAAACAGAGCAATTTATTAAAAGGAAGTAAGCATCACATTGCCTGCTTTCTTCGTGAAGGCCATCACTACTTTATGTATAGTTCTTTCTCCTCCTTCCCACAAGATGAGTGATTATTCAGACGTTTTATTGAATTTGTGAGGTACTAATTCCTTGCATTTTAATCTCACATTGTAGTGCCTTTTAATATTTTTCCCATCTGTTATGGGTTAGGAAAAAAAAAAAAGTAATTAAAAATTTGTTTCCTTTTCCCCCCCTGGGGTACCAGGGAGGCTGTGTAGTTGGGGAGGGGCTGGCCGGGAATTGATGGGCGATACTTAAGAACAAAAGGGAGTTATCTGTTCAGCTGCATTCCACGGTAATGA